>JAWZYU010000077.1:1679097-1780097 GCA_038380435.1 Ryuthela nishihirai | reverse complement strand
GGAGGGTACACTAACACCTTTTACAAATTTAAATGGTCAGGCCGACGCCAATGTCGACGACATTCAGCCTGTAGAGTCAGAGGGTACGTACGGGAAGGTGATATCTAGGTAGTCACGAAAGGTGTGTATAGCCTTTCACATGGGATGTCACCTGTGAACGAATGAACACCGCCAGTACGGCATACCTTCGTCAAAGACAGTTATTAGTGAGAGAATTCATTTATAAACGGTGTACTCTCGGGCAACTACTTCAGTCACTAGGTTTTTTTTTGTTTGAAGCAAAAAGACAATATTTAGACTCAGTGCACCGGGATATACCTAGAAGTTCTTCTATATTTAAGTGTAGTGTACATAGATGTGTAAAAGATGTGCCAATTCGCAGAGAATTTATAGAATTCATAAAGCAACTTAGAACTTTGAATTTTGTGGCATTGAACTCTGAGATTAACGAGAAAATTAACTCTGATTTTCAGCATTCAACTTGACTTTTTAGTCAGCAGTTAACAGGACTAACTACTGACTTCTGGCAGGGAGGTGTCAGGCTAGAGGCCTTTTTAGATTTTTTTTTGTTCATGATTTGTATATTATTTTGGATTTCACCAAAATAGGCATATGCTACGTGGGAGGCCCTCTGTCCCGGCATCTGGAGAGTTAATTGAAGTAGCAGTGCCCCTAGGGGACGGAGGTCACCCAACTGCTAGCGGTTTTCCCAGATGGTCAGGCGGAGAGAGAAAGAGAAAGGGTTGGCAACAACGAGAAGAACAGAGCCAGTCGTAGGACGAAAGCGAAAAGACATGGAATTGTAAAGCTGGGAAATGCCGACTGGTAATAACGGCATTGGGCTCTGTGAATACAGCTGAACAGGCATAGTAAGCTGGTGTTGTTTTAATCTATGTAATTGAGCATATGTCCTCGTCCATCAAGCATGTTTGGAAGGTTAAATAAATATTTGTTATTTTAAAGTAAAGGCTGAAGTTGAACCAATTTATTGGGGAGGAGCCTCAGTATTGAGTCCCTGCAATTGTGATAAAATCTTTGATTTTTGTTTCGAAAGACTCTTTCACCCGTCGTGTATTGCGATCGAACCGAGGGGATGTTCCTAAGTGGTCCCAATAGACAAACAAACGAAGAAGCAACATCACAGTGAGTGTTCAAAAAATTGAAGAAAGTGAGCTAACCTCGATCAAAAATTAAACATAGAAGGAAAGTAAGACTGTTTAACATGGAACCCTTCGGACTTGTGAATTTTGTGAAATATAACGTAAATTGGACAAAGTGGAACTGTAAGTTCTTGACTACCAAACATATTTTTGGCGTCTTTACATCTCAGCGTACCAAAAAGAAAATCACGTGTCTTTTGCCAATTAGCATACCCAAAACGCAAATTAGTGGCTTCTCTTCTCGCAAAGTGCCAAAAACGCAAATTAGCGTTTCTTTTTTTTTCTACCGAGCTTGCCCGTTGGGTTGTTTAACCCCTGAGCGACACATTTTTGCATACAATGGGTAAAAGGACAGGTCACAAGGATCCCAAGGTATCAGAGAATATTGAGGAAGGGAACTGACTAACTAAAGGCCATAGAGATTAAGGCATCCAATAAATTCTTTACATGCCCATGATACGACCCTCCTGCAGACAGGGCCATAACTTTACATTTCATCCGACAGATGGCGCACTTTTCAAAACTGGTTGTCCAATTGATTATAGTAGTAGTAGTAGTAGTATCCTTCATTTCCATTTATATTAAATTTTGATACAATATAAGTATTTACAAAAATTTTGGAAATATACTACTCCACAAGAGTTCATAGACTCGCACGCGGAGTATAAGGTTAAAATAAAAAACATATAAACATTAGAAACAACATTTTAAGTATATTACCATATTCATATTTTCTGTCATGGTTATATCAACAACATAGTAACAGAATCAATAATAAACTAAAAATACACCAATTTTTATTCAAAAATTTAACATCCCAAACAGCAAACAAATAAAAAGAAAATTTTAGAATCAGAAATATAAGGGAAAAACCCTCCAACCTAAAGAAATTTTTCTATATCATCTATATTACAAATCCAATCTCTTAGTTTTCGAGAAAACGTAAAAGAATTTGTTTCATCCTTTATAGTTTCAGGTAAACTGTTAAATATTTTAGGCGCCAAAAATATATAATATTTTTGCGTAATAGTTTTCTTCGGAAGTGGTACAATGAAATTAATATGTGCACTTGTTCTGGTATTCTGCATTACATTTTTAATGTCACTCTCTCTATAGTGCTTTTTTAAATATAAGATCACATTATAAACATACATATTCCGTAGTGGTAAAATTTGAAAATCATTATAAAAATATTTCACACTATCATATTCTCTCTTTCTTAATATACATCTAATTACTCTATTTTAAATAGTAACCAAGGATTTAATATTACTATAAAACATTCCTCCCCAAGATATTATTCCATAACTTAAATATGACTTAACCCAAGCATTATATATAAGCTTTAAAAAAGTAAGATTCATAAAATTTCTAATATAAAACAATTTTGGAATTATTGCATTAATTTTTTTTATCAAATATTTAATATGTTCATTCCAATTTAACTGACTGTCTATATATACGCCCAAATATTTATAATATTCTACTCTTTCAATTGCTTCACATGCACACTGATGTCCTAAACAATTTACAGAATGATATAATAATTTACTTTTTAACTTATCGACTTTATTACGTTTTAAATTGAAATATAAATATTTCGTTTTATTAATATTCAATAACAATTTATTTTTTAAGAACCATTTGCTAATATTACCCAAGTCTTCATTTATTTCTTCAATTAAAATATTCTCATTGTCAGCCGCATATATCAAAGCTGTATCATCAGCGAAAGTTATTATCTTTCCTTTAAGTTCAAGATTATAAAGATCGTTTATAAAAACGTTAAATAATATTGGCCCCAACATAGAACCCTGTGGAACTCCATATTTTAGTTCAATTCCCTTACTAAACAGGTTTATCGTTTTTACTCTTTGAATTCTATTTTTCAAATATGTTTCCAACCATTTAAAAACATTTCCTCGAATTCCAGCCATTTCAAGTTTTTTTATCAGCAAATCATGCGAAACCGAGTCAAACGCTTTTTTGATGTCCAAAAGTAACACAACAGTTTTCAACTTATCATTTATAGATCTGTATACTGTGGAAGTCAATTGTAATATAACATCCTGAATACCTACATTTTTTCTAAACCCATACTGATGATCAGAAAAAAATTTATTTCTATTCAAGAAATTTAAAATTCTAGTTTTAAGTAACTTTTCGAAAATCTTTGAAAAAACTGAGAGCAAGGATATCGGTCTGTAATTTGCGATATCTAAATATTCACCTCCTTTATATATTTGGACAACGGTTGAATCTTTCAAAATCGAGGGAAAACATCCAGATGATAACGCTAAGTTAAATAGGTAACATAATATATTTACAATATAACTTTTTATCTCTTTTAGTGTCTCTACAGATATCTGATCTCTTCCAACTGCTTTTCCTAATTTTAATGATGCAATAACTGCAAAAATCTCATTCTCTGATAAATAATCAATAAAAATGGAATTTTGAGATGAAATCGATTTATGACTTTCATTATCAGCATAATCAGGAATTTCCTTTACAAGATTGCCAACAATTTCTGTATAATAGGTATTAAATTTATCAATAAACAATGCAGGATTTTCATTAAAAGAATAAATAATATCATTTATTTTTATTTCTGAAGGGGACATTAAGTTCTTTTGCTGTCTACCAGACAAATCATTTATAATTTTCCAATATTGTTTAGTATCACCGTCACTATCTAAAAATTTTGCAATGTAATACTTTGACTTTGCTTCTTTGATTAATTTTAATATTAAGTTTCTGTATTTTCTAAAATAATTATTTAGGTTTGTATTAAATGATTGATTTTTACTCAACTTATATAACTTATTTTTCTTTTTAATAGAATTTAAAAGAGCATTTGTTATCCATGGTTTCAACCTCTTTTCTCTATTCTTTAAATATATAGTTTCTTTTGATAACTCTATCATATCCTGCAATTTCAATAAAAATAACCTGAATGAAGCATTTACATCATTTCCCATTTTAATTTCATTCCAGTCTTTATCCTTCAAAGATTCTTTCAACTTGTTTACATTTATCCTACGTATTGTATTGATTTTTTTCCGATTTCTGTTCAATTCTAACTGGAAATTTATTCCTATAAAATAATGATCGGTAATATTAAGTTTAATAATACAAGTAGTTAAATTATTTTGGATCATACTTCTTACAAATACATGGTCCAAACAAGTTTTTGCTTCCTCTCTAGTGATCTCTACATGACACACAATAAAACCATTTGACTTAATCAGCTGTAAATATTCATGTTTGATTTTATCATTTCCTTTTAGATCCCTATCACCTATTACGAAAACATTATTATTATTTATAGTTTCTAGTTTATTTCCTAGTTCTGTAACAAAATTTTGTTTTGTATATGAATGTAACCTGTAAAACGCCAGTAGGAGAAATGTTATATTATTTAGTTTAAAAGAAATTTCTACCATATTGGCAGTAACAAACGTATTATTAAATCCATACACTGTTATGCACTGTTTAACAAACACAATCACTCCACCTGATCTACTTTCATTTTGGCATTTATAATAAACTTTATAAATAGGTATTGTGTACAATTGTATTTCATCATCACCAATCCATATCTCTGTTAAAACAATTATATCAGGTTTAAGTTCTTTTAAATTTAAGTAAAGTAAAAAATGATCAAAATTCCTCCGCAAACTTCTGATGTTACCTATAAATAACATTTATACCCCCAGGCCATTTATACAAATTCCTATCATAAACATTGTCACTATATATTTCACAGACCCTGTATATTTCATCCAAATTACAATCATCAAAAACAGGAATTGTTTCCATGTCATTGCCATTGTTCAGCATCTAAGTACCAGAAACAATATTGTTACTCATCGTTTTATTTTCCATTTCACTAATCCATTAACAGATTTAAGTCATCACTATCCCTAATCCTTAGCACCCCAGATGTTTCAGTTTTCCTTACATAAAGTTTTAAGTCCTTGACCCATACAAACTTGAAATCTTTTTCCCTCTGTAATTTCTTTAATTCATACAGTAGTTGCTTGTTTTCTTGTGTTAGATGATCATTTACGTAAACTCTACCATCAGGCACCCCTCATGTATTTCCTTAGTGAATAATGTCTTCTTTAATTTCCAACACTTGATCCAATTTTCTTTCATTTTTCTCATAGCTAGCTGGACAATAATTGGTTTAATTTTTTGTTTTTTTTTTGTTGGCACTCTATGAACAGCCTGTATATTCAAATCTTCATTCTGTACATTTAATACAATTGCGATATGAGTAACTATCTCCTTCACATTTTCATTCATTGTTTCAAGAACTCCCACTATCTCTAAATTACAATTCCTACTGTTTTGCTCTAAATCATTCATTTTCCCTTTTAATCCCTTAATTTCTTTCTGCAAAGTTTGATTTTCAGTCATAAGTCTTTCATTTTGTTGTTGGACATCTTTAATTTGTTTAGTTAACTCAGTCAAAATTCTCAAAAAATCATCTAATTTATCAGAACAATACGTAGTGTATTTCTATCATGTCTTTTCTAAGATCGGTCATCTGTTTACTGAACATTTCATCAATGTGTTGAATCATTTCAACAGACATGGCTCTATCCTCTGGCTCTTTCGATGTCACAGTGTCACGTGAACCACTTGTGCCAACACTCGCTTCACCTCTCTTCCCTTTCCCTGTAGAATCTGCCCTACACCTGTGACATTTCCATCGATTTTTGCTCTCAGAGCTCATTTTGCGAAAATTGGTCTCTACAATTCCAACACAATAAAAATGAAATCTTAAACTACACTTTCCAGCGCAGTGCAAAGTCTCAGTTAGATCAACAATATCTATACCATAATCAGCACACGGAATTCCCATCTTATAATTTAATATACCCAAAATATTTAATTTATAATATATCACCTAGTAATCTATTTATTTTCTGAACAAAAGATATATACTACTCTACTAAATCAATACAATTTAGGAGCAAGAAACTTAGAATATCAAGTTGACGACGTCACATCACTTCTTGAATGAATTACGTATTTCAGCAGATAGGCTAAATTAGTCTCCAGCGTAAAAGCAGACGACAATTCTCGACGTTTTACCATCACACGTTACACTCTATGCATATGAGCATTAGCACATCAGCCTACATATCTTCGTAGTAACGTGGGAAGTCTAGATTATCATGAATAAGTCAATTTATAAATAATCACGAAACATATAACTTACACACTTTGCTCTTCTCCAACTAAAATAGCTTCATAAGAAAATTAAATGAAAAATTTAAGATATTAATTAAATGAATAACATATCTTAAACATGACACACCTAACTTCTACTCACTGTTGCCAACTTCGTCCAGAGTCCTCTTAGGTTGATTTAATTCTGAACGATGCTTTTTTTGCACAAAATGGGCTAAATACAGATGGTAACCTCCGGTGAAGGCCATCCAGCGTGTTCTTTAAAGTTGGGTAGTTTTATCTCTGAGCGGCACCTTTTTGCAGACAATGGGCTAAATGGTCAGGCTTCGGGATCCATGTGACCTGACCATTTAGCCCATTGTGTGCAAAAAGGTGCCGCTCAGAGATAAAACTACCCAACGTTAAAGAACACGCTGGATGGCCTTCACCGGAGGTTACCATCTGTATTTAGCCCATTTTGTGCAAAATAAGCATCGTTCAGAATTAAATCAACCTAAGAGGACTCTGGACGAAGTTGGCAACAGTGAGTAGAAGTTAGGTGTGTCATGTTTCAGATACTTTAAGATATGTTATTCATTTAATTAATATCTTAAATTTTTCATTGAATTTTCTCATGAAGATATTTTAGTTGGAGAAGAGCAAAGTGTGTAAGTTATATGTTTCGTGATTATTTATAAATTGACTTATTCATGATAATCTAGACTTCCCACGTTACTACGAAGATATGTAGGCTGATGTGCTAATGCTCATATGCATAGAGTGTAACGTGTGATGGTAAAACGTCGAGAATTGTCGTCTGCTTTTACGCTGGAGACTAATTTAGCCTATCTGCTGAAATACGTAGTTCATTCAAGAAGTGATGTGACGTCGTCAACTTGATATTCTACGTTTCTTGCTCCTAAATTGTATTGATTTAGTAGAGTAGTATATATCTTTTGTTCAGAAAATAAATAGATTACTAGGTGATATATTATAAATTAAATATTTTGGGTATATTAAATTATAAGATGGGAATTCCGTGTGCTGATTATGGTATAGATATTGTTGATCTAACAGAGACTTTGCACTGCGCTGGAAAGTGTAGTTTAAGATTTCATTTTTATTGTGTTGGAATTGTAGAGACCAATTTTCGCAAAATGAGCTCTGAGAGCAAAAATCGATGGAAATGTCACAGGTGTAGGGCAGATTCTACAGGGAAAGGGAAGAGAGGTGAAGCGAGTGTTGGCACAAGTGGTTCACGTGACACTGTGACATCGAAAGAGCCAGAGGATAGAGCCATGTCTGTTGAAATGATTCAACACATTGATGAAATGTTCAGTAAACAGATGACCGATCTTAGAAAAGACATGATAGAAATACACTACGTATTGTTCTGATAAATTAGATGATTTTTTGAGAATTTTGACTGAGTTAACTAAACAAATTAAAGATGTCCAACAACAAAATGAAAGACTTATGACTGAAAATCAAACTTTGCAGAAAGAAATTAAGGGATTAAAAGGCAAAATGAATGATTTAGAGCAAAACAGTAGGAATTGTAATTTAGAGATAGTGGGAGTTCTTGAAACAATGAATGAAAATGTGAAGGAGATAGTTACTCATATCGAAAGTGTATTAAATGTACAGGATGAAGATTTGAATATACAGGCTGTTCATAGAGTGCCAACAAAAAAAAAACAAAAAATTAAACCAATTATTGTCCAGCTAGCTATGAGAAAAATGAAAGAAAATTGGATCAAGTGTTGGAAATTAAAGAAGACATTATTCACTAAGGAAATACATGAGGGGTGCCTGATGGTAGAGTTTACGTAAATGATCATCTAACACAAGAAAACAAGCAGCTACTGTATGAATTAAAGAAATTACAGAGGGAAAAAGATTTCAAGTTTGTATGGGTAAAGGACTTAAAACTTTATGTAAGGAAAACTGAAACATCTGGGGTGCTAAGGATTAGGGATAGTGATGACTTAAATCTGTTAATGGATTAGTGAAATGGAAAATAAAACGATGAGTAACAATATTGTTTCTGGTACTTAGATGCTGAACAATGGCAATGACATGGAAACAATTCCTGTTTTTGATGATTGTAATTTGGATGAAATATACAGGGTCTGTGAAATATATAGTGACAATGTTTATGATAGGAATTTGTATAAATGGCCTGGGGGTATAAATGTTATTATGGGTAACATCAGAAGTTTGCGGAGGAATTTTGATCATTTTTTACTTTACTTAAATTTAATAGAACTTAAACCTGATATAATTGTTTTAACACAGATATGGATTGGTGATGATGAAATACAATTGTATACAATACCTATTTATAAAGTTTATTATAAATGCCAAAATGAAAGTAGATCAGGTGGAGTGATTGTGTTTGTTAAACAGTGCATAACAGTGTATGAATTTAATAATGCGTTTGTTACTGCCAATATGGTAGAAATTTCTTTTAAACTATATAATATAACATTTCTCCTACTGGCGTTTTACAGGTTACATTCATATACAAAACAAAATTTTGTTACAGAACTAGGAAATAAACTAGAAACTATAAATAATAATAATGTTTTCGTAATAGGTGATAGGGATCTAAAAGGAAATGATAAAATTAAACATGAATATTTACAGTTGATTAAGTCTAATGGTTTTATTGTGTGTCATGGAGAGATCACTAGAGAGAAAGCAAAAACTTGTTTGGACCATGTATTTGTAAGAAGTACGATCCAAAATAATTTAACTACTTGTATTATTAAACTTAATATTACCGATCATTATTTTATAGGAATAAATTTCCAGTTAGAATTGAACAGAAATCGGAAAAAAATCAATACAATACGTAGGATAAATGTAAACAAGTTGAAAGAATCTTTGAAGGATAAAGACTGGAATGAAATTAAAATGGGAAATGATGTAAATGCTTCATTCAGGTTATTTTTATTGAAATTGCAGGATATGATAGAGTTATCAAAAGAAACTATATATTTAAAGAATAGAGAAAAGAGGTTGAAACCATGGATAACAAATGCTCTTTTAAATTCTATTAAAAAGAAAAATAAGTTATATAAGTTGAGTAAAAATCAATCATTTAATACAAACCTAAATAATTATTTTAGAAAATACAGAAACTTAATATTAAAATTAATCAAAGAAGCAAAGTCAAAGTATTACATTGCAAAATTTTTAGATAGTGACGGTGATACTAAACAATATTGGAAAATTATAAATGATTTGTCTGGTAGACAGCAAAAGAACTTAATGTCCCCTTCAGAAATAAAAATAAATGATATTATTTATTCTTTTAATGAAAATCCTGCATTGTTTATTGATAAATTTAATACCTATTATACAGAAATTGTTGGCAATCTTGTAAAGGAAACTCCTGATTATGCTGATAATGAAAGTCATAAATCGATTTCATCTCAAAATTCCATTTTTATTGATTATTTATCAGAGAATGAGATTTTTGCAGTTATTGCATCATTAAAATTAGGAAAAGCACTTGGAAGAGATCAGATATCTGTAGAGACACTGAAAGAGATAAAAAGTTATATTGTAAATATATTATGTTACCTATTTAACTTAGCGTTATCATCTGGATGTTTTCCCTCGATTTTGAAAGATTCAACCGTTGTCCAAATATATAAAGGAGGTGAATATTTAGATACCGCAAATTACAGACCGATATCCTTGCTCTCAGTTTTTTCAAAGATTTTCGAAAAGTTACTTAAAACTAGAATTTTAAATTTCTTGAATAGAAATAAATTTTTTTCTGATCATCAGTATGGGTTTAGAACCACTGATATATATGTTTTATTTTATTCCTATTGCTATACTATAACTATAGTTTTATCTATCTGTACTAGGGTTACGCCAGTTACATACACATTTCTAGGAGGTACGTGAAACATAAAAGGTTGAGAATCACTGTTATATATTTTATTTTATTCCTATTGTTATACTCTAACTATAGTTTTATCAATCTATACAAGGGGTACGCCAGTTACATACACATTTCTAGGGGGTACGTGAAGCATATAAAGTTTGAGATCCACTGATATACATGTTTTTTTTATTCCAAATGTTATACTATAACCATAGTTTTATCTATCTATACAAGGGGTACGCCAGCTACATACACATTTATAGGGGGTACGTGAAGCATAAAAAGTTTGAGAACCACTGATATATATGTTTTATTGTTATACTATAACTATAGTTTTATCTATCTATACAAGAGGTACGCCAGATACATACACATTTCTAGGGGACACGTGAAGCATAAAAAGGTTGAGATCCACTGATATATATGTTTTATTTTATTCCTATTTTTATACTATAACTATAGTTTTATCTATCTATACAAGGGGTACGCCAGTTACATACACATTTCCAGAAGGTGCGTGAAGCATAAAAGGTTGAGAACCACTGATATATAAATGATTTATTTTATTCCTATATTTATACTATAACTGTAGTTTTATATATCTATACAAGGTATAGACCAGTTACATACACATTTCTAGGGGGTACGTGAAGCATAAAAAGGTTGAGAACCACTGATACATATAGGTTTTATTTTATTCCTATTTTTATACTATAACTATAGTTTTATCTATGTATACAAGGGGTACGCCAGTTACATACAAGTTTCCAGAGGATGCATGAAACATAAAAGGTTGAGAACCACTAATATACATGTTTTTTTATTCCAAATGTTATATTATAACCATAGTTTTATATATCTATACAAGGGGTACGCCAGTTACATACACATTTCCAGAGGGTGCGTGAAGCATAAAATGTTGAAAACCATTGATATACATGTTTCATTTTATTCCTATTGTTATACTATAACTATAGTTTTATCTATCTATACAAGGGGTACGCTAGTTACATACACATTTCTAGGGGGTACGTGAAACATAAAAGGTTGAGAATCACTGTTATATATTTTATTTTATTCCTTTTTTTATACTCTAACTATAGTTTTATCTATCTATACAAAGGGTACGCCAGTTACATACACATTTCCAGAGGGTGCGTGAAGCATAAAAGGTTGAGAACCACTGATATATATGATTTATTTTATTCCTATTGTTATACTATAACTATAGGTTTATCTATCTATACAAGGGGTACTCCAGTTACATACACATTTCGAGAGGGTGCGTGAAGCAAAAAAAGGTTCAGAACAACTGATATATATATATTTTATTCCTATTTTTATACTATAACTATAGTTTTATCTATCTATACAAGGGGTACGCCAGTTACATACACATTTCCATACGGTGCGTGAAGCATAAAAGGTTGAGAACCACTAATATACATGTTTTTTTTTTATTCCAATTGTTATACTATAACCATAGTTTTATCTATCTATACAAGGGGTACGCCAGTTACATACACATTTCCATACGGTGCGTGAAGCATAAAAGGTTGAGAACCACTGATATACATGTTTTTTTTTTATTCCAATTGTTATACTATAACTATAGTTTTATCTATCTATACAAGCGGTACGCCAGATACATACACATTTCTAGGGGGTACGTGAAACATAAAAGGTTGAGAATCACTCTTATATATTTTATTCCTATTGTTATACTTTAACTATAGTTTTATCTATCTATACAAGGGGTACGCCAGTTACCTATACCTTTCCAGAGGGTGCGTGAAGCATAAAAGGTTGAGAACAACTGATATACATGTTTTATTTTATTCCTATTGTTATACTATAACTATAGTTTTATCTATCTATACAAGGATTACGCCATTTACATACACATTTCTAGGAGGTACGTGAAACATGAAAGGTTGAGAATCACTGTTATATATTTTATTTTATTCCTATTGTTATACTCTAACTATAGTTTTATCGATCTATACTATACAAGGCGTACGCCAGTTACATACACATTTCTAGGGGGTACGTGAAGCATAAAAAGGTTGAGAACCACTGATATATATGTTTTATTTTATTCCCATTGTTATACTCTAACTATAGTTTTATCTATCTATACAAGGGGTTCGCCAGTTACATACACATTTCTAGGGGGTACGTGAAGCATAAAAAGTTTGAGAACCAATGATATATATGTTTTGTTCCTATTGTTATACTATAACTATAGTTTTATCTGTCTATACAAGGGGTACGCCAGTTACATACACATTTCTAGGGGGTACGTGAAACATAAAAGGTTGAGAATCACTGTTATAAATTTTGTTTTATTCCTATTGTTATACTCTAACTATAGTTGTATCTATCTATACAAGGGGTAGGCCAGTTACATACAAATTTCCAGAGGGTGCGTGAAGCATAAAAGGTTGAGAACAACTGATATATATGTTTTATTTTATTCCTATTTTTATACTATAACTATAGTTTTATCTATTTATACAAGGGCTACGCCAGTTATATACACATTTCTAGGGGATAAGTGAAGCATAAAAAGGTTGAGAATCACTGATATATATGTTTTATTCCTATTGTTATACTATAACTATAGTTTTATCAATCTATACAAGGGTTACGCCAGTTACATACACATTTCTCGGGGATACGTGAAGTATAAAAATGTTGAGAACCACTGATATATATGTTTTATTTTACTCCTATTGCTATACTATAACTATAGTTTTATCTATCTATACTAGGGTTACGCCAGTTACATACACATTTCTAGGAGGTACGTGAAACATAAAAGGTTGAGAATCACTGTTATATATTTTATTCGTATTGTTATACTCTAACTATAGTTTTATAAATCTATACAAGGGGTACGCCAGTTACATACACATTTCTAGGGGGTACGTGAAGCATATAAAGTTTGAGATTCACTGATATACATGTTTTTTTATTCCAAATGTTATATTATAACCATAGTTTTATCTATCTATACAAGGGGTACGCCAGCTACATACACATTTCTAGGGGGTACGAGAAGCATAAAAAGGTTGAGATCCACTAATACATATGTTTTATTTTATTCCTATTTTTATACTATAACTATAGTTTTATCTATCTATACAAGGGGTACGCCAGTCACATACACATTTCCAGAGGGTGCGTGAAGCATAAAAGGTTGAGAACCACTGATATATATATATATGATTTATTTTATTCCTATATTTATACTATAACTGTAGTTTTATATATCTATACAAGGGACAGACCAGTTACATACACATTTCTAGGGGGTACGTGAAGCATAAAAAGGTTGAGAAACACTGATATATAGGTTTTATTTTATTCCTATTTTTATACTATAACTATAGTTTTATCTATGTATACAAGGGGTACGCCAGTTACATACAAGTTTCCAGAGCATGCATGAAGCATAAAAGGTTGAAAACCACTAATATACATGTTTTTTTATTCCAAATGTTATACTATAACCATAGTTTTATATATCTATGCAAGGGGTACGCCAGTTACATACACATTTCCAGAGGGTGCGTGCAGCATAAAAGGTTGAGAACCATTGTATACATGTTTCATTTTATTCCTATTGTTATACTATAACTATAGTTTTATCTATCTATACAAGGGGTACGCTAGTTACATACATATTTCTAGGGGGTACGTGAAACATAAAAGGTTGAGAATCACTGTTATATATTTTATTCCTTTTTTTATACTCTAACTATAGTTTTATATATCTATACAAAGGGTAAGCCAGTTACATACACCTTTCCAGACGGTGCGTGAAGCATAAAAGGTTGAGAACAACTGATATACATATGTTTTATTTTTATACTATAACTATAGTTTTATCTATCTATACAAGGGGTACGCCAGTTACATACACATTTCCAGAGGGTGCGTGAAGCATAAAAGTGTGAGAACCACTGATATATATGATTTATTTTATTCCTATTGTTTTACTATAACTATAGGTTTATCTATCTATACAAGGGGTACTCCAGTTACATACACATTTCGAGAGGGTGCCTGAAGCAAAAAAAGGTTGAGAACAACTGATATATATATTTCATTCCTATTTTTACACTATAACTAAGTTTTATCTATCTATACAAGGGGTACGCCAGTTACATACACATTTCCATACGGTGCGTGAAGCATAAAAGATGGAGAACCACTGATATACATGTTTTTTTTTTATTCCAATTGTTATACTATAACCATAGTTTTATCTATCTATACAAGGGGTACGCCAGTTACATACGCATTTCCATACGGTGCGTGAAGCATAAAAGATTGAGAACCACTGATATACATGTTTTTTTTTTATTCCAATTGTTATACTATAACTATAGTTTTATCTATCTATACAAGCGGTTCGCCAGATACATACACATTTCTAGGGGGTACGTGAAACATAAAAGGTTGAGAATCACTGTTATATATTTTATTCCTATTGTTATACTCTAAGTATAGTTTTATCTATCTATACAAGGGGTACGCCAGTTACCTACACATTTCCAGAGGGTGCGTGAAGCATAAAAGGTTGAGAACAACTGATATACATGTTTTATTTTATTCCTATTGTTATACTATAACTATAGTTTTATCTATCTATACAAGGATTACGCCATTTACATACACATTTGTAGGAGGTACGTGAAACATAAAAGGTTGAGAATCACTGTTATATATTTTATTTTATTCGTATTTTTATACTATAACTATAATTTTATCTATCTATACAAGGGGTACGCCAGTTACATAGACATTTCCAGGGGGTGCGTGTAGCAAAAAAAGGTTGAAAACCAGTGATATACATGTTTTGTTTTATTCCTCTTGTTATACTATAACCATAGTTTTATCTATCTATACAAGGGGTACGCCAGTTACATACACGTTTCCAGAGGGTGCGTGAAGCATAAAAGGTTGAGAACCACTGATATACATTTTATTCCTATTGTTATACTATAACTATAGTTTTATCTATCTATACAAGCGGTACGCCAGATACATACACATTTCTAGGGGGTACGTGAAGCATAAAAAGTTGAGAACCACTGATATACATATTTTATTCCTATTGTTATACTATAACTATAGTTTTATCTATCTATACAAGGATTACGCCATTTACATACACATTTCTAGGAGGTACGTGAAACATAAAAGGTTGAGAATCACTGTTATATATTTTATTTTATTCCTATTGTTATACTCTAACTATAGTTTTATCGATCTATACAAGGCGTACGCCAGTTACATACACATTTCTAGGGGGTACGTGAAGCATAAAAAGGTTGAGAACCACTGATATATATATATATATGTTTTATTTTATTCCCATTGTTATACTCTAACTATAGTTTTATCTATCTATACAAGGGGTTCGCTAGTTACATACACATTTCTAGGGGGTACGTGAAGCATAAAAAGTTTGAGAACCACTGATATATATGTTTTGTTCCTATTGTTATACTATAACTATAGTTTTATCTATCTATACATGGGGAACGCCAGTTACATACACATTTCCAGAGGGTGCGTGAAGCATAAAAGGTTGAGAACCACTGATGTATATGTTTTATTCCTATTGTTATACTATAACTATAGGTTTATCTATCTATACAAGGGGTACGCCAGTTACATACACATTTCCAGAGGGTGCATGTATGATTAATTTTATTGCTATATTTATACTATAACTATAGTTTTATCTATCTATACAAGGGGTACGCCACTTACATACACATTTCCAGAGGGTGCGTGAAGCATAAAAGTTTGAGAACCACTGATATATATGATTTATTTTATTCCTATTGTTATACTATAACTATAGGTTTATCTATCTATACAAGGGGTAAGCCAGTTACATACACATTTCAAGAGGGTGCGTGAAGCAAAAAAAAGGTTAAGAACAACTGATATATTATTCCTATTTTTATACTATAACTATAGTTTTATCTATCTATCTATACAAGGGGTACGCAAGTTACATACACATTTCCATAGGGTGCGTGAAGCATAAAAGGTTGAGAACCACTGATATACATGTTTTCTTTTATTCCAATTGTTATACTATAACCATAGTTTTATCTATCTATACAAGGGGTACGCCAGTTACATACACATTTCCAGAGGGTGCGTGAAGCATGAAAGTTTGAGAACCACTGATATACGTTTCATTTTATTCCTATTGTTATACTATACTATAGTTTTATCTATCTATACAAGGGTTACGCCAGTTACATACACCATTTCCAGAGGGTGCGTGAAGCATAAAAGGTTGAGAACCACTGATATACATGTTTTATTTTATTCCTATTGTTATACTATAACTATAGTTTTATCTATCTATACAAGGGGTACGCCAGTTACATACACATTTCCAGAGGGTGCGTGAAGAATAAAATTTTGAGAACCACTGATATATATGGTTTATTTTATTCCTATTTTTATACTATAACTATAGTTTTACCTATCTATACAAGGGGTACGGTAGTTACATACACATTTCTAGAGGGTGCGTGAAGCATAAAAGGTTGAGAGTCACTGATATATATTTCATTTTATTTCCATTGTTATATTCTAACTATAGTTTTATGTATCTATACAAGGGGTACGGCAGTTACATACACATTTCTAGGGGGTACTTGAAACATAAAAGGTTGAGAATCACTGATATATATTTTATTTTATTCCTATTGTTATGCTCTAACTATAGTTACATGCACACTAGTTACATGCACCTTTCCATGGGTAGGTGAAGCATAAAAAGTTTGAGAACCACTGATATGAATGTTTTATTTTATTACTATCCTATAACTATAGTTTTATCTATCTATACAAGGGGTACGCCAGTTACATATACATTTCTCGGGGGTACGTGAAGCATAAAATGTTTGAGAACCACTGATGTATATGTTTTATTCCTATTGTTATACTGTAACTATAGGTTTATCTATCTATACAAGGGGAACGCCAGTTACATACACATTTCCAGACGGTGCGTGAAGCATAAAAGGTTGAAAACCACTGATATATATATATGTTTTATTTCTATTCTTATACTCTGACTATAGTTTTATCTATCTATACAAGGGGTACGCCAGTTACATACACATTTCTAAGGGGTACGTGAAGCATAAAATTGTTGAGAACCACTGATATATGCGTTTCAATTTATTTCTATTGTTATACAAAAACTGTAGTTTTATCTATCTATACAAGGGGTACGCCAGTTACATACACATTTCTAGGGGGTACGTGAAGAATAAAAATGTTTAGAACCAATGATATATATGTTTTATTTTATTCCTCTTGTTATACTATAACTATAGTTTTATCTATCTATACAAGCGGTACGCCAGTTACATGCATATTTCTAGGGGGTACGTGAAGCATAAAAAGTTTGAGAACCACTGATATATATATATATGTTTTATTTTATTCCTGTTGCTATACTATAACTATAGTTTTATCTATCTATACAAGGGGTACACCAGTTACATACACATTTCTAGGGGGTACGTGAAGCATAAAAATGTTGAGAACCACTGATATATGTTTTATTTTTATACTATAACTATAGTTTTATCTATCTATACAAGGGGTACGCCAGTTACATACTTATGTCTAGGGGGTACGTGAAGCATAAAAAGGTTAAGAACCACTGATATATATGTTTTATTTTATTTCTGTTGCTATACTATAACTATAGTTTTATCTATCTATACAAGGGGTACGCCAGTTACATACACATTTCCAGAGGGTGCGTGAAGCATAAAATGTTGAGAATCACTGATATACATTTTATTCCTATTGTTATACTCTAACTATAGTTTTATCTATCTATGCAAGGGGTACGCCAGTTACATTCACATTTTCAGGAGGTGGGTGAAGCATAAAAGGTTTAGAATCTCTGAGATATATATTCTTCCCATTGTTATACTATATGTACAATTTTTTCTTTCTATGCAATGGTAGAACATATACATTTCCAGACAGTTACATATACATTTCCAGTAAGTACGTGAAACTTAAAATGTTGAGAACCACTGATTTATATTTTATTTTAGTCCCATTTTTATACTATAACTATAGTTTTATCTATCTATACAAGGAGTACGCCAGTTACATACACATTTCCAGTGGGTAACGTGAAACTTAAAAGGTTGAAAATCACTGATATATATTTTATTTTATTCCTATTGTTATACTCTAACTATAGTTACATGCACTTTTCCATGGGTACGTGAAGCATAAAAAGTTTGAGAACCACTGATATGTATATTCTATTGCTATACTATAACTATAGTTTTATCTATCTATACAAGGGGTACGCCAGTTACATATACATTTCCAGTGGGTACGTGAAACTTAAAAGGTTGAGAATCACTGATATATATTTTATTTTATTCCTATTGTTATACTCTAACTATAGTTACATGCACTTTTCCATGGGTACGTGAAGCATAAAAAGTTTGAGAACCACTGATATGTATATTTTATTCCTATTGCTATACTATAACTATAGTTTTATCTATCTATACAAGGGGTACGCCAGTTACATATACATTTCCAGTGGGTACGTGAAACTTAAAAGGTTGAGAATCACTGATATATATTTTATTTTATTCCTATTGTTATACTCTAACTATAGTTACATGCACTTTTCCATGGGTACGTGAAGCATAAAAAGTTTGAGAACCACTGATATGTATATTTTATTCCTATTGCTATACTATAACTATAGTTTTATCTATCTATACAAGGGGTACGCCAGTTACATATACATTTCTAGGGGGTACGTGAAGCATTAAAAGATGAAAACCACTGATATATATATATGTTTTATTTTATTCCTATTGTTATACTATAACTATAGGTTTATCTATCTATAGAAGGGATACGCCAGTTACATACACACTTACTGTGGGTACGTGAAACTTAAAAGGTTGAGAACCACTGACATATATTTTATTCCCATTGTTACACTATCAATATAGTTTTATCTATCTATACGAGGCGTACGCCAGTTACATATACATTTCCAGTGAGTACGTGAAACATAAGAGGTTGAGAATCACTGATATATATTTTATTTCCATTGTTATATTCTAACTGTAGTTTTATGTATCTATACAAGGGGTACGACAGTTACATACACATTTCTAGGGGGTACGTGAAACATAAAAGGTTGAGAATCACTGATATATATTTTATTTTATTCCTATTGTTATTCTCTAACTATAGTTACATGCACACCAGTTACATGCACTTTTCCATGGGTACGTGAAGCATAAAAAGTTTGAGAACCACTGATATATATATGTTTTATTTTATTCCTATTGCTATACTTTAACTACAGTTTTATCTATCTATACAAGGGGTACGCCAGTTACATATACATTTCTAGGGGGTACGTGAAGCATAAAAAGATGAAAACCACTGATATATATATATATATGTTTTATTCCTATTGTTATACTATAACTATAGGTTTATCTATCTATAGAAGGGATACGCCAGTTACATACACATTTACTGTGGGTACGTGAAGCTTAAAAGGTTGAGAACCACTGACATATATTTTATTTTATTCCCATTGTTACACTATAAATATAGTTTTATCTATCTATACGAGGCATACGCCAGTTACATACACATTTCTAGGGGGTACGTGAAACATAAAAGGTTGAGAGTCACTGATATATATTTTATTTTTTTCCTATTGTTATACTCTAACTAC
This sequence comes from Ryuthela nishihirai, assembly GCA_038380435.1. Lineage (NCBI taxonomy): Eukaryota > Metazoa > Arthropoda > Arachnida > Araneae > Heptathelidae > Ryuthela > Ryuthela nishihirai. Next base: position 1,760,056 of record JAWZYU010000077.1, on the reverse strand, counting down.
AGTTTTATCTATCTATACAAGCGGTACGCCAGCTACATACACATTTCTAGGGGGTACGTGAAGCATAAGAAGTTTGAGAACCACTGAAATATGTGTTTTATTTTATTCCTATTGCTATACTATAACTATAGATTTATCTATCTATACAAGGGGTACGCCAGTTACATACACATTTCTAGGGGGTTCGTGAAGCATAAAAAAAGTTGAGAACATCTTATATATATATGTTTTATTTTATTCCTATTGTTACATTATAAATATAGTTTTATCTATCTATACAAGGGGTACGCCAGTTACATATACATTTCCAGTGGGTACGTGAAACATAAAAAGTTGAGAATCACTGATATAGATTTTATTCCCACTGTTATACTCTAACTATAGTTTTATCTATCTATACAAGGGGTAGGCCAGTTACATACACAAGGGGTAGGCCAGTTACATATATATATATGTTTTATTTTATTCCTATTGTTACATTATAAATATAGTTTTATCTATCTATACAAGGGGTACGCCAGTTACATATACATTTCCAGTGGGTACGTGAAACATAAAAAGTTGAGAATCACTGATATAGATTTTATTCCCACTGTTATACTCTAACTATAGTTTTATCTATCTATACAAGGGGTAGGCCAGTTACATACACATTTCCAGAGGGTGCGGGAAGCATAACAGGTTGAGAACCACTGATATACATGTTTCATTTTATTCCTATATTGTTATACTATAACTATAGTTTTATCTATCTATACAAGCGGTACGCCAGTTACATGCACATTTCTAGGAGGTACGTGAAGCATAAAAAGTTTGAGGACCACTGATATATATATATATTTTATTCCTATTGTTATACTATAACTATAGTTTTATCTATCTATACATGGAGAACGCCAGTTACATGCACATTTCTAGGGGGTACGTGAAGCATAAAAAGTTTGAGAACCACTGATATATATATATATATTTTATTCCTATTGTTATATATGGGGCGGGGGTGGCTCAGTCGGTTGCACGCCAGGCTCGTAATCTGCAGTTCCCAGGTTCGAGTCCCAGCTGGGTCAGCGTTGAGATTTATCTCCGCAAAATTTCCCCGCCCTGCCCACGGTCAGTAGGGGACACCGATGGGCTTGAAAAGGCCGCTGTCCGTCGGATGGGACGTTAAGCCGTGGTCCCGTGTGCGGGAGAGACATAACCTGTGCACGTTAAAGAACACGCTGGATGGCCTTGACGGGAGGCTACCATCTGTCTCCCAACAGCCGTTCCAGTGGGTCTCCTCCCCCAACCTTCTCTGAGCCTTCGGGGTCCTTGTGGCCTGGCCATTTAGCCCATTATGTGCAAAAAAGTGCCGCTCAGAGGTAAAACAATCCAATCCTATTGTTATACTATAACTATAGTTTTATCTATCTATACAAGGGGAACGCCAGTTACATACATATTTCCAGAGAGTGCGTGAAGCATAAAATTTGAGAACTGATACATTTATTTTATTCCTATTGTTATACTATAACTATAGGTTTATCTGTCTATACAAGGGGTACGCCAGTTACATACACATTTCCAGAGGGTGCGAGAAGCATAAAAGTTGAGAACCACTGATATATATGTTTTATTTTATTCCTATATCTATAGTTTTATCTATCTATAGAAGCGGTGCGCCAGTTACATACATATTTCTAGGGGGTACGTGAAGCATAAAAATGTTGAGAACCACTGATATATATGTTTTATTTTATTCCTATTGTTATACTATAACTATAGTTTTATCTATCTATACAAGAGGTACGCCAGTTACATACATATTTCTAGGGGGTACGTGAAGCATAAAAATGTTGAGAACCACTGATGTATATGTTTTATTCCTATTGTTATACTATAACTATAGTTTTATCTATCTATACAAGGGGAACGCCAGTTACATACACATTTGCAGAGGGTGCGTGAAGCATAAAAGTTTGAGAACCACTGATGTATATGTTTTATTCCTATTGTTATACTATAACTATAGGTTTACCTATCTATACAAGGGGAACGCCAGTTACATACACATTTCCAGAGGGTGCGTGAAGCACAAAAGTTTGAGAATCACTGATATATATTTTATTCCTATTGTTATACTCTGACTATAGTTTTATCTATCTATAGAAGTGGTACGCCAGTTACATACACATTTCTAGGGGGTACGTGAAGCATAAAAATGTTGAGAACCACTGATATATGTGTTTTAATTTATTTCTATTGTTATACAAAAACTATAGTTTTATCTATCTATACAAGGGGTACGCCAGTTACATACACATTTCTAGGGGGTACGTGAAAAATAAAAATGTTTAGAACCACTGATATATATATTTTATTCCTCTTGTTATACTATAACTATAGTTTTATCTATCTATACCAGGGGTACGCCAGTTACATACACATTTCCAGAGGGTGCGTGAAGCATAAAAGGTTGAGAATCACTGATATATATATATTTTTTCTTATTGTTATACTCTAACTATAGTTTTATCTATCTATACAAGGGGTACGCTAGTTACATACACATTTTCAGGAGGTACGTGAAGCATAGAAGGTTGAGAATCTCCGATATATATATTATTCCCATTCTTATACTATATGTATAATTTTTTCTTTCTATACAATGGGTGTGACAGTTACATATACATTTCCAGTGGGTACGTGAAGCTTAAAATGTTGAGAACAACTCATGTATATTTTGTTTTATTCCCATTTTTATACTATAACTATAGTTTTATCTATCTATACAAGAGGTACGCCAGTTACATACACATTTCCAGTGGGTACGGGAAACTTAAAAGGTTGAGAACCACTGACATATATTTTATTTTATTCCCATTGTTACACTATAAATATAGTTTTATCTATCTATACAAGGGGTACGCCAGTGACATATACATTTCCAGTGGGTACGTGAAACATAAAAGGTTGAGAATCACTGATATATATTTTATTTTATTTCCATTGTTATATTCTAACTATAGTTTTATCTATCTATACAAGGGGTACGCCAGTTACATACACATTTCTAGGGGGTACGTGAAACATAAAATGTTGAGAATCGCTGATATATATTTCATTTTATTCCTATTGTTATACTCTAACTATAGTTACATGCACACCAGTTACATGCACTTTTCCATGGGTACGTGAAGCATAAAAAGTTTGAGAACCACTGATATATATGTTTTATTTTATTCCTATTGCTATACTATAACTATAGTTTTATCTATAAATAACTGACTAAGCCCGCAGTTGGCTTCCACTGTCTCCTAAACAGGTGTCCAATGGGTTTCCTTCCCTAACCTTTTCTGAGATATTTTGGTCCTTGTGAGCTGGCACTTGGACTATTTTGTGTAAAAAAATGTTAAATGAATCAAATTAAATTAAAAAGCCACTGAGTAGTAAAACAACACAACTTCGATTGAAACTAAAAGAACAGCGGATCGCCTCTGCTGATTATGGGATTGGGAGCGGCTCAGTCGCTAGTGCGCCAGGCTCGTAATATGAACTTTACAAGTTTGAGTCACCTGGGTCATCTCCGGTCTGCGCTCAGTCAATAGAGGACATCAACGGGCTTGGAAAGGCCGCCGTCCATTGGATGGGACGTTAAGCCGGGCCTAATGAGTTGGTTGAGTTGGGTTGTTTTACCTCTGAACGGCACTTTTTTGCACACCATATGCTAAATGGACAAGTCACAAGGACCCCGAACACTCAGAGAAGGTTGGGGGAGGTGACCCACTGGAACAGTTGCTGGGAGACAGATGGTAGCCTCCCGTCAAGGCCATCCTGCGTGTTCTTTAACCTGCACAGGGTTTGGCTCTCCCGCTCACGAGGGCAAGGCTTAACATCCCATCCGACGGACGGCGGTCTTCCCAAGCCCATCGGTGTCCCTACTGACCATGGGCAGGACGGGGAATTCCCCTGAGCTGGAGATATATATATATATTTCCAGCTCAGGGGATATATATATACCCTATACCTCAGGGGATAATACCCTGTGCACATCAAATAACATGCGGGAAGGCCTTGACGGGAAGCTACCAGCTGCCTCCTAACAGCTGTCCAGTGGGTCTCCTCCCTCAACCTTCTCTGAGCCCTCGTGGTCTTTGTGATATTATGTGCAAAAGAAATGCGGCTCAGAGATAAAACAACCCAGCCATTTCATAAGAAAAGTTGTGGCGACAACACACACTTCTTTTATTATTATTATTATTATAAAATATTAACTATTGCTTGTAACGTGCAACTGAATAAAATATTAAGTCTCTTATATAATCTGTTTGATTGATGAATTTTTTTTGTCTCTATAGGTGCATTTCTCATCCCTTATGTCCTAATGATATTTTTAATCGGCATTCCTGTCTTTCTTGTCGAATTGACTCTGGGACAATACAGTGCTTTAGGACCTCTTAACATATTCATCAACATTGCACCCATCTCTAAAGGTTCGTTAACTTTACTTATTAAAAATGCTCATTTAAATAAGCTATAAAATAATTCTTATAGGTTGGGTTGTAAAAAAAATGCCCATTGGAAAAAATTTCGATTGTACTCTATAAATTATGAAGTTTAGATTTAAAAATGAAATCATCAGACCGGTGATTCTCTATGCTTCACCCGTATGGGCGAATACTACAACCACCAATATTCGTAAGATTCAGGTCTTACAGAACAAGATTTTGAGAACTGCGGTCGATGTCCCCTGGTTTGTCACTAACAGACAACTCCATAAAGACCTGGACACCTACCATATATATATATACACACATATAAAACGTACCTCAAAAAGACATTTTGAGGCTGTAAGCAATAATCCCAATGAGATTATTTCTTCTCTGATTCTTTACGATCATACTGTTTTGAACAAGTACAAAAGGCCTTAAACGACAGCGTTCTCTGGGGAGACCTACCCGGTTTAGGTTCCTTATACAATTTTACTGCTATTTTTAGATTTTTCTTATGTTTGCTCTTAGGGGCCCACCTAAGGGTGGTTTACTTATATATTTTTTTCTTACTCATGCCAAATAGGCATATCACTATGATGGAGATGGTTAGGGGTAAAATTATTACCCGGTGCATCGAATATGATTGTGCGATCTACGATCTTAAAAATAAAATGAAAAAGTAATGGAGAGGGGGCAAGTGAAGATATCGCAGTTTCAATATAATATTATTCCTTGTGAATCAATTGGTTTTAAACCATTTCTTTAAACTATGTATAATAAATACAGGTGCTTCAGAAGTTGGTTTACAGATTGGAGAGGTTTAATTGTATCTAACGAATGAATCTAGAGTGGGTTGAATCTAGCTGAATCTAGTTAACTGAATCTAGGTTGGGTTAAATCTAGCTGAATCTAGTTAACTGAATCTAGGTTGGGTTAAATCTAGCTGAATCTAGTTAACTGAATCTAGGTTGGGTTAAATCTAGCTGAATCTAGTTAACTGAATCTAGGTTGCGTTAAATCTAGCTGAAACTAGTTAACTGAATCTAGATTCGGTTGAATCTAGCTGAATCTATTTAACTGAATCTAGGTTGAATTGAATCTAGCTGAATCTAGTAACTGAATCTAGATTCGGTTGAATTTAGCTGAATCTAGTTAACTGAATCTAAGTTGGATTGAATCTAGCTGAATCTAGTTAACTGAATTTAGGTTGGATTGAATCTAGCTGAATCTAGTAACTGAATCTAGATTCGGTTGAATCTAGCTGAATCTAGTTAACTGAATCTAGGTTGGGTTGAATCCAGCTGAATCTAGTTAACTGAATCTAGGTTGGGTTGAATCTAGCTGATTCTAGTTAACTGAATCTAGGTTGGGTTAAATCTAGCTGAATCTTGTTAACTGAATCTAGATTCGGTTGAATCTAGCTGAATCTAGTTAACTGAATCTAGGTTGGATTGAATCTAGCTGAATCTTGTTAACTGAATCTAGGTTGGGTTGAATCCAGCTGAATCTAGTTAACTGAATCTAGGTTGGGTTGAATCTAGCTGAATCTAGTTAACTGAATCTAGTTTGGGTTGAATCTAGCTGAATCTAGTTAACTGAATCTAGGTTGGGTTGTATCTAGCTGAATCTAGTTAACTGAATCTAGGTTGGGTTGAATCTAGCTGAATCTAGTTAACTGAATCTAGGTTGGGTTGAATCTAGCTGAATCTAGTTAACTGAATCTAGATTCGGTTGAATCCACCTGAATCTAGTTAACTGAATCTAGGTTGGGTTGAATCTAGCTGAATCTAGATTGCGTTAAATCTAGCTGAATCTAGTTAACTGAATCTAGATTCGGTTGAATCTAGCTGAATCTAGTTAACTGCATCTAGGTTGAATTGAATCTAGCTGAATCTAGTAACGGAATCTAGATTCGGTTGAATCTAGCTGAATCTAGTTAACTGAATCTAAGTTGGATTGAATCTAGCTGAATCTAGTTAACTGAATCTAGGTTGGGATGAAACCCGCTGAATCTAGTTAACTGAATCTAGGTTGGGTTGAATCTAGCTGAATCTAGTTAACTGAATCTAGGTTGGGTTAAATCTAGCTGAATCTAGTTAACTGAATCTAGGTTGGGTTAAATCTAGCTGAATCTAGTTAACTGAATCTAGATTCGGTTGAATCTAGCTGAATCTAGTTAACTGAATCTAGGTTGGATTGAATCTAGCTGAATCTAGTTAACTGAATCTAGGTTGGGTTGAATCCAGCTGAATCTAGTTAACTGAATCTAGGTTGGGTTGAATCTAGCTGAATCTAGTTAACTGAATCTAGGTTGGATTGAATCTAGCTGAATCTAGTTAACTGAATCTAGGTTGGATTGAATCCACCTGAATCTAGTTAACTGAATCTAGGTTGGGTTGAATCTAGCTGAATCTAGTTAACTGAATCTAGATTCGGTTGAATCTAGCTGAATCTAGTTAACTGAATCTAGGTTGAATTGAATCTAGCTGAATCTAGTAACTGAATCTAGATTCGGTTGAATCTAGCTGAATCTAGTTAACTGAAACTAAGTTGGATTGAATCTAGTTAACTGAATCTAGGTTGGGATGAAACCAGCTGAATCTAGGTTGGGATGAAACCAGCTGAATCTAGTTAACTGAATCTAGGTTGGGTTGAATCTAGCTGAATCTAGTTAACTGAATCTTAAATCTAGCTGAATCTAGTTAACTGAATCTAGATTCGATTGAATCTAACTGAATCTAGTTAACTGAATCTAGGATGGATTGAATCTAGCTGAATCTTGTTAACTGAATCTAGGTTGAGTTAAATCTAGCTGAATCTAGTTAACTGAATCTAGGCTGGGTTTAATCTAGCTGAATCTAGTTAACTGAATCCAGGTTAGGTTGAATCTTGCTGAATCTAGTTAAATGAATCTAGGTTGGGTTGAATCTAGCTGAATCTAGGTTGGGTTGAATCTAGCTGAATCTAGTTAACTGAATCTAGTTTGGGTTGAATCTAGCTGAATCTAGTTAACTGAATCTAGGTTGGGTTGAATCTAGTTGAATCTAGTTAACTGAATTTAGGTTGGGTTGAACCAAGCTGAATCTAGTTAACTGAATCTAGGTTGGGTTGAATCTAGCTGAATCAATTTTGGGAGCCTAATCAAAATTGATTTGCGTTGTTTTATCTCTGAGAAGCATTCTTTTGCACACAATGGTCTAAAAGGCCAGGTCACAAGAACCCCGTGGGATCGGAGAAGATTGAGGTGAAGGAAACTTGGCCATGGTCTAAATAGGTCACCATGACCCTACCGTCCATTGCGCAAAAATGTCTTTGGGATCCTTGTGACCTGGCCATGAGCTAAATAGATCACCAGGACCCTACCATCCATTGCTCAAAAATGTCTTTGGGATCCTTGTGACCTTGCCATGAGCTAAATAGATCACCAGGACCCTACCACCGATTGCTCAAAAATGACTTTGGTATCCTTGTGACCTGGTCATGGCTAAATAGAACACCAAGATCCTACCATCCATTGCGCAAAAATGTCTTTGCAATCCTTGTGACCTGGCCATGGGCTAAATAGGTCACCAGGACCCTACCGTCCATTGCTCAAAAATGTCTTTGGGATTCTTGTGACCTGGTCATGGGCTAAATAGATCACCAGGACCCTATCATCCATTGCGCAAAAATGTCTTTGGGATCCATGTGACCTGGCCATGGGCGAAATAGGTCACCAGGACCACACCGTCCATTGAGGAAAAATGTCTTTGGGATCCTTGTGACCTGGCCGTGGGCTAAATAGGTCAAAAGGACTTTACTGTCCATTGCGCAAAAATGTCTTTGGGATCCTTGTGACCTGGCCACGGGCTAAATAGGTCACCAGGACCCTACCGTCCATTACGGAAAAATGCCTTTGGGATTCTTGTGACCTGGCCATGGGCAAAATAGGTCACCAGGACCCTACCATCAACTGCACAAAAATTTCTTTGGGATCCTTGTGACCTGGCCATGGGCTAAATAGATCACCAGGACGCTACCGTCCATTGCGGAAAAATGCCTTTGAGATTCTTGTGACCTGGCCATGGGCTAAATAGGTCACCAGGACTTTACCGTCCATTGCTCAAAAATGTCTTTGGGATCCTTGTGACCTGGCTATGAGCTAAATAGATCACCAGGACCATACCATCCATTGCTCAAAAATATCTTTGGGATCCTTGTTACCTGGTCATGGGCTAAATAGATCACAAGAACCCTATCATCCATTGCGCAAAAATGTCTTTGGGATCCATGTGACCTGGCCATGGGCGAAACAGGTCACCAGGACCACACCGTCCATTGCGCAAAAATGTCTTTGGGATCCTTGTGACCTGGCCATGGGCTAAATAGGTCACCAGGACCCTACCGTCCATTACGGAAAAATGCCTTTGGGATTCTTGTGACCTGGCCATGGGCAAAATAGGTCACCAGGACCCTACCATCCACTGCGCAAAAATGTCTTTGGGATCCTTGTGACCTGGCCATGGGCTAAATAGGTCACCAGGACCCTACCATCCACTGCGCAAAAATGTCTTTGGGATCTTTGTGACCTGGCCATGGGCGAATTAGATCAGCAGGACCCCACCGTCCATTGCGCAAAAATGTCTTTGAGATCCTTGTGACCTGGCCATGGTCTAAATAGATCACCAGGACCCTACCTTCCATTTCGGAAAAATGCCTTTGGGATTCTTCTGACCTGGCCATGGGCTAAATAGGTCACCAGGACCCTACCATCCACTGCGCAAAAATGTCTTTGGGATCCTTGTGACCTGGTCATGGGCTAAATAGGTCACCAGTACCCTACCGTCCATTGCGCAAAAATGCCTTTGGGATTCTTGTGACCTGGCCATGGGCTAAATAGGTCACCAGGACCCTAACGTCCACTTCGCAAAAATGTCTTTGGGATCCTTGTGACCTGGCCATGGGTTAAATTGGTCACCAGGACCCTACCATTCACTGCGCAAAAATGACTTTGTAATCCTTGTGACCTGGCCATGGGCGAAATAGGTCACCAGGACCCCACCGTCCATTGCACAAAAATGTCTTTGAGATCCTTGTGACCGGGCCATGGTCTAAACCATAGATTCCCAACGGGGGCGAACCCGCCCCCCAGTGGGCGCTGGAGCCTTTCATGGGGGCGGTAGCGGATCCACAGGCAAATGGGGGACGTTGAGGCAGTCAAGAGGGGCGGTCAAATAAATAAATAAATTTAATGGAATTTTCTGTGACAACCTTTTTATCTCTTCTCTTCTGTGGTGTCTTCCTGGTGATTCTGGTCATCCACTACCACATCCGTCATGTACAGCTTTTCAACTGCAGCTTGGACAATAAGTTCCCTGCTACCGCCTACTAGCGTACTGGTACGTCTGAAGTCGACTGAGATGCTCTCAAAAGTTCTCTGCAAGATCACAGATTGGATATAAGCTTCAATATGTTTTCCCACTCCATGTCGCTTTGAGTATGCTTTATGGTACGTAGTTACAATACCATCCTACGTCAGAACATAAGGTATAATATTAATATTACACATGTGAATTAGGCTCAACTCATTAGCCAGCAGATCATACTTCCTCTTCTTTTCAACCTCTACTGTCTGCAGGTTATCCTGAGATGTTATTCCTACTTCAATAATTGTAATCTCATTCAATACCTTACATGCACTACTATATCAGGCTTATTACGTTGGACATGTGTGTCCGTCCTGATAGGCAAATCAACCTTGATTCAATAATATAATAATAATAAATTTATTATATTTAATATTTTTTTATAATTATGTTTTAATATAATAAAATACTTTGAAAATACCTGTTTCATGAATAAATATTTTATCTAGCTATGTAAATTATCTTACTGTTATCGCGTTAATATGCATTTTTAAATTAGCATTAGGTATACCTATACGTAATTTGCTTTAGCTTAGAATAGATTGACGGTGACAAGTCCTTGCAAGTTGGTTGGCAAACACGGGCTTCATGCAATTTAACATATTTCGACAAGAATATGGGAGCTTGAAATGACTTGTTTACGGAGCAAATGCGCAGGCATCGCAAACATACAAGTTAATGGGTGCACAAAATCAAATCTATAAAAGCGATAGCTCTAGGAATGTTTCATTATTTTTATGTGCTTCGCCGTGATAAATAGTCGTGAGTAATAACTGTTAGAAGTCATTATAAACATTATTTTTATAACTATCTATAAATCTGTTGAGAAGTTAATTTGTATTTGAAAATGTCTGAATCTACATCTAAAAAGAAATGCCGGCAGTGCAGTATTGAGTATTTGAAATATGGATTTACGTACTCTCCTACAAACCAATCATTACATATGTGTTTAATTTGCCGAAAAGTTTTTTCAAATGAAGCTATGAAACCTTCTAGGCTACAAGAGCATTTAAATAAAATGCATGCTGATAAGAAGAACAAAGATTTATCCTATTTTCAAGAACTGGAAAAGCAATATTTAAACAGCCAACTATGTCAAACCTTTTTGCGTCGTCTTCTAAACAAGATGATGATGGACTACGAGCCTCATATAACGTTTCATTGTTAATCACAAAAGCAGGAAAACCACACACAATTGGCGAGGAATTAATTTTGCCGGCAGTCAAAGAGATAATAAAAACTGTTCTTCATCATAAGACACCGTCAGATATCATCAAAAAAATTCCTCTCAGTATTAATTCAGTGCAAAGAAGAATAGATGAAATGGCAAAAGACGTTGAAATATCATCATGTGATTACTTAAAGACTTGCAAATTTTCCATTCAACTCGATGAATCAACTCTACCAAATAACGAAGCTCTACTCTTATCATACGTACGATTTATAAAAGAAGAAAAAATTCATGAAGAGTTATTATTTGCTAAAAATTTGGAATCTGATACAAAGGGAGAATCTATATTTAATACCATGCAAAAGTTTTTTCAAGAGAAAGAAATTCCTATTTGCAATATTTTGTCTGCTGCTACTGATGGTGCTCCAGCAATGACAGGGTGTCATAAGGGTTTCGTAGCGCATTTGAAACAAGCAGTACCAAATGTACTCGCTTTGCATTGTATTATTCATCGTCAGCATTTGGTTGCAAAAAATTTGAATGAACGTCTGCATACGTCGCTCCATTACGTTATTAAAGCAATCAATAAGATTAGAAGCAATTCATTGAATGACCGATTATTTGGTAAGCTTTGTAATGAAAATGATGAAGATTACAATTGCTTGCTGCTGCACACAGAAGTAGGTTGGCTCTCTAAAGGTGTTTGTCTGAATCGTTTTTTTAATCTATTTGACTCAGTACTGGACTTTCTTGAAGACAGAGACGAAAAATTGCGCGAAAACCTGATTACGTCAAAAAATGACATCGCTTATTCGACAGACCTGTTTAAAATATTTAATCAGGTTAATTTACAATTGCAAGGTGATGAGTTGAATTTAATTAAAACAAAAAACGTCATATCTGCTTTTGCGGGAAAACTTCTTCTATTCAAACGAAATCTACGTAGAGGTGAATACAACCACTTTCCCACATTATCAGCAGTCTCTGCAAAACCGGAAGATTTTCTTACTTACTGCCAACACTTGGAAGTTCTTCATGTTGATTTTACGGAGCGTTTCCAAGATATTTTAAACATGAATATACCGAGTTGGGTTTTAGATCCTTTCGCAAACACAGATACTGAAGAATCTTCAAATTTGGAAGAGGAACTCTTAGAACTCACGACTAACGAAAAACTCAAAGTAAAATTCAAACATGGATACCAAGAACTTCAAAAATTAATACCAGTTCTCTACCCTGGATTGTAGGCAATAGTACAGAAGTTTTTAATCGCATTTCCTTCGTCCTATATGGCTGAGCGTGGATTCAGTGCGTAGCTAATTTACTGTCAAAGAAGAGGAACAGACTACACATCACTGAACGTGGCGATCTGCGATTGATGTTAACGAAATTGGAACCCGACATTAACAAATTGCTACACTCCACCAGCCCCAACCATCTCACTAATTTTTTATTTATTATTAATTTTGTGCTTATCTCATTATTTCTTAATTCTTATTGATTCTGTGTTTATTTTTAAAATTTTAATAAACAATTTTATTGTACATTTGGTTGTCGTTTTATTAATTTCTGCTTTATGATTTTTAATAGATAAATAAACAGATATGTTAGGTACAGATAATATGCAACAATATTTTAATATTTCATATAAAATTAACTATTATGGACTAGGCGGGCGTTGAAATTTTTGTTCTCTTCTAAAGGGGGCGATGATCCAGAAAAGGTTGGAAATCACTGGTCTAAATAGATCACCAGGACCCTACCATCCATTGCGCAAAAATGTCTTTGAGATCCTTGTGACCTGGCCATGGGCGAAATAGGTCACCAGGACCTTACCATCCACTGCGCAAAAATGTCTTTGGGATCCTTGTGACCTGGCCATGGGCTAAATAGTTCACCAGGACCCTACCGTCCATTGCGGAAAAATGCCTTTGGGATTCTTGTGACCTGGCCATGGGCTAAATAGGTCACCAAGACCCTACCGTCCACTGCGCAAAAATGTCTTTGGGATCCTTGTGACCTGGCCATGGGCTAAATAGGTCATCAGGACCCTACCGTCCATTGCGCAAAAATGCCTTTGGGATTCGTGTGACCTGGCCATGGGCTAAATAGGTCACCAGGACCCTACCGTCCACTGCGCAAAAATGTCTTTGGGATCCTTGTGACCTGGCCATGGGTTAAATAGGCCACCAGGACCCTACCATCCACTGCGCAAAAATGTCTTTGGGATCCTTGTGACCTGGCCATGGGCGAATTAGATCAGCAGGACCCCACCGTCCATTGCGCAAAAATGTCTTTCAGATCCTTGTGACCTGGCCATGGTCTAAATAGATCACCAGGACCCTATCATCCATTGCGCAAAACTGTCTTTGAGGTCCATGTGACCTGGCCATGGGCGAAACAGGTCACCAGGACCCTACCATCCACTGCGCAAAAATGTCTTTGGGATCCTTGTGACCTGGCCATGGCCTAAATAGGTCACCAGGACCCTACCGTCCATTGCGCACAAATGCATTTGGGATTCTTGTGGCCTGGCCATGGGCTAAATAGGTCACCAAGAACCTACCATCCACTGCGCAAAAATGTCTTTGGGATCCTTGTGACCGGGCAATGGGTTAAATAGGTCACCAGGACCCTACTATCCACTGCACAAAAATGTCTTTGGGATCCTTGTGACCTGGCATGGGCGAAATTGGTCACCAGGACCCCACCGTTCATTGCGCAAAAATGTGTTTGAGATCCTTGTGACCTGGCCATGATCTAAATAGATCACCAGGACCCTACTGTCCATTGCGCAAAAATGTCTTTGAGATCCTTGTGACCTGGCCATGGGCGAAATACGTCACCAGGACCCCACCGTCCATTGCGCAAAAATGTCTTTGAGATCCTTGTGACCTGGTCATGGTCGAAATAGATCACCAGGACCCTACGTTTTTAACTCTTTTGCGGAATAGGCGTATGTCCATTGTGCAAAAAAGTGCGGCCGTGCGCTACAACAACGCAACCCAACCTAGATTCGTCTCTGGTTTCTATATGAGATAGATAACTTTATCTTCTGTTTTTTAGGACTTGGATATGCAATGATCATAGCATCAGCTCTCGTTTCTATTTATTACAACATGATCCTCGGTTGGACGATTTTTTACCTTTTCGACTCATTCCGAAGTGACCTCCGATGGCAATATTGCAATCACGATTTCAACACCGACAGTAAGTTGTGTCGCTTTTTATATTTTTAGTAGTTAACTCTCGCCAAAAGTTTAGCACAAAACACATGTCCATTGATAACTTATTTCACAGTTTTCCACGAGATCCCGATCCGTTAACTCAACATGGGTAGAATTAGGAGGCACCAGCACAACAAATTTGGAACCGATCGTTTAAGTCGCCGCACAGGGACACAATTTCTGCCACCGTTGGGGCGGGGGTAGCTCAATCGGTATCGCGCCAGGCTCGTAATATGTAGTTCCCAGGTTCGAGTCCCAGCTGGGTCAGCGTTGAGATTTATCTCCGTAAAATTCCACGCCCTGACCACGGTCATTAGGGGACACCGATGGGTTTGGAAAGGCCGCCGTCCAGTCGGTAGTGCCCAGCCTTGTATTCTTGTTTTTACTCTCCTGAACGAAGAGTAGGGGTGGTTTCAGTCGGTATTGTCCAAGGCTTGTATTCTTCTTTGAACTCCCCTGAATGTAGAAAAGGGGTGGATTCAGTGGGTAGTGTCCCAGGCTTGTATTCTTCTTTGTATTTCCCTGAATGTAGATTAGGGGTTGCTTCAGTCAGTAGTGTCCCAGGTTTGCATTCTTCTTTGTACTCCCCTGAATGTAGAGTAGGGATGGCTCAGTCGATAGTGTCCCAGGCGTGTATTCGTTTTTTACTCCCCTGAATTTAGAGCAAGGGTGGCTTCAGTCGGTAGTGTCCCAGGCATGTATTCTTATTTGTATTACCCTAAATGTAGAGTAGGGGTGGCTTCAGTCGGTAGTGTCCCATGATTGTATTCTTCTTTGTACTCCCCTGAATGTAGAGTAAGGGTAGCTTCAGTCGGTAGTGTACCAGGCTTCTATTCTTCTTGGTACTCCCCTGAATGTGGAGTAAGGGTGGCTTCATTCGTTAGTGTCCCAGGCTTGTATTCTTCTTTGTACTCCCCTGAATGTAGAGTAAGGGTGGCTTCAGTCGGTAGTGTCCCAGGAATGTATTCTTCTTTGCACTCCCCTGAATGTAGAGTAGGGGTTGCTCAGTCGGTAGTGTCCCAGGCTTGTATTCTTCTTTGTATTCCCCAGAATGTAGAGTAAGGGTGGCTTCAGTCGGTAGTGTCCCAGGATTGTATTCTTCTTTGTACTCCCCTTAATGTAGAGTAGGGGTTGCTCAGTCGGTAGTGTCCCAGGCTAGTATTCCTCTTTGTGCTGAATGTAGTCTTTCTACTGAATGTACAGTAAGGGTGGCTTTAGTCGGTAGTGTCCCAGGAATGAATTCTTCTTTGTATTCCGCTGAATGTAGAGTAGGGGTTGCTGAAGAATTCAAGAAGAATATTGTCACCGTTTCTCTAAATTCAGGGGAATTCAAAGAAGAATACAAGCCTGGGATACTACCGACTGAGCAACCCCTACTCTACATTAAGGGGAGTACAAAGAAGAATACAAGCCTGGGACACTACCGAGTGAAGCCACCCTTACTCTACATTCAGGGGAATAAGAAGAAGAATAAAAGCCTGGGACACTACCGACTGAACAACCCCTATTCTACATTCAGGAGAGTACAAAGAAGAATACATTCCTGGGACACTACCGACTGAAGCCACCCTTACTCTACATTCAGGGGAATACAAAGAAGAATACAAGCCTGGGACCCTACCGACTGAGCAACCCCTACTCTACATTAAGGGGAGTACAAAGAAGAATTCAATCCTGGGACACTACCGACTGAAGCCACCCTTGCTCTATATTCAGAGGAATACAAAGAAGAATACATGCCTGGGACACTATCGACAGAGCAACCCATACTCATTCAGGGGAATACAAAGAAGAATAAAAGTCTGGGACACTACCGACTGAACAACCCCTACTCTACATTCAGGGGAGTACAAAGAAGAATACATTCCTGGGACACTACCGACTGAAGCTACCCTTACTCTACATTCACGGGAATACAAAGAAGAATAAAAACCTGGGACACTACCGACTGAGCAACCCCTACTCTACATTAAGGGGAGTACAAAGAGGAATACAATCCTGGGACACTACCGACTGAAGCCACCCTTACTCTACATTCAGGGGAATACAAAGAAGAATACAAGCCTGGGACACTACCGACTGAGCAACCCCTACTCTACATTCAGGGGAGTACAAAGAAGAATACATTCCTGGGACACTACCGATTGAAGTCACCCTTACTCTACATTCAGGGGAATTCAAAGAAGAATACAATCCTGGGACACTACCGACTGAAGCCACCCTTACTCTACATTCAGGGTAATACAAAGAAGAATACAAGCCTGGGACACTACCGACTGAGCAACCCCTACTCTGCATTCAGGTTAATACAAAGAAGAATACAAGCCTGGGACACTACCGACTGAGCAACCCCTACTCTACATTCAGGGGAATACAAACAAGAATACAAGCCTGGGGACACTACCGACTGAGCAACCCCTACTCTACATTAAGGGGAGTACAAAGAAGAATACAATCCTGGGACACTACTGACTGAAGCCACCCTTGCTCTACATTCAGGGGAATACAAAAAAGAATACAAGCCTGGGACACTACCGACTGAGCAACCCCTACTCTACATTAAGGGGAGTACAAAGAAGAATACAATCCTGGGACACTACCGACTGAAGCCACCCTTGCTCTACATTCTGGGGAATACAAAGAAGAATACAAGCCTGGGACACTATCGACAGAGCAACCCCTACTCTACATTCAGGGGAGTACAAAGAAGAATACATTCCTGGGACACTACCGACTGAAGCCACCCTTACTCTACATTCAGGGGAACACAAAGAAGAATACAAGCCTGGGACACCACCGACTGAGCAACCCCTACTCTACATTAAGGGGAGTACAAAGAAGAATTCAATCCTGGGACACTACCGACTGAAGCCACCCTTGCTCTACATTCAGAGGAATACAAAGAAGAATACATGCCTGGGACACTATCGACAGAGCAACCCCTACTCATTCAGGGGAATACAAAGAAGAATAAAAGCCTGGGACACTACCGACTGAACAACCCCTACTCTACATTCAGGGGAGTACAAAGAAGAATACATTCCTGGGACACTACCGACTGAAGCTACCCTTACTCTACATTCAGGGGAATACAAAGAAGAATAAAAACCTGGGACACTACCGACTGAGCAACCCCTACTCTACATTAAGGGGAGTACAAAGAAGAATACAATCCTGGGACACTACCGACTGAAGCCACCCTTACTCTACATTCAGGGGAATACAAAGAAGAATACAAGCCTGGGACACTACCGACTGAGCAACCCCTACTCTACATTCAGGGGAGTACAAAGAAGAATACATTCCTGGGACATTACCGATTGAAGTCACCCTTACTCTACATTCAGGGGAATTCAAAGAAGAATACAATCCTGGGACACTACCGACTGAAGCCACCCTTACTCTATATTCAGGGGAATACAAAGAAGAATAGAAGCCTGGGACACTACCGACTGAGCAACCTCTACTCTACATTAGGGGAGTACAAAGAAGAATACATTCCTGGGACATTACCGATTGAAGTCACCCTTACTCTACATTCAGGGGAATTCAAAGAAGAATACAATCCTGGGACACTACCGACTGAAGCCACCCTTACTCTACATTCAGGGTAATACAAAGAAGAATACAAGCCTGGGACACTACCGACTGAGCAACCCCTACTCTACATTCAGGGGAATACAAACAAGAATACAAGCCTGGGACACTACCGACTGAGCAACCCCTACTCTACATTAAGGGGAGTACAAAGAAGAATACAATCCTGGGACACTACCGACTGAAGCCACCCTTGCTCTACATTCTGGGGAATACAAAGAAGAATACAAGCCTGGGACACTATCGACAGAGCAACCCCTACTCTACATTCAGGGGAGTACAAAGAAGAATACATTCCTGGGACACTACCGACTGAAGCCACCCTTACTCTACATTCAGGGGAATTCAAAGAAGAATACAATCCTGGGACACTACCGACTGAAACCACTCTAACTCTACATTCAGGGAAAAACAAAGAAGAATACAAGCCTGGGACACTCCCGACTGAGCAACCCCTACTCTACATTCAGGGGAGTACAAAGAAGAATACATTCCTGGGACACTACCGACTGAAGCCACCGTTACTCTACATTCAGGGGAATTCAAAGAAGAATACAATCCTGGGACACTACCGACTGAGCAACCCCTACTCTACATTAAGGAGAGCACAAAGAAGAATACAATCCTGGGACACTATCGACTGAAGCCACCCTTACTCTACATTCAGGGGAATACAAAGAAGAATACAAGCCTGGGACACTACCGACTGAGCAACCTCTACTCTACATTAGGGGAGTACAAAGAAGAATACATTCCTGGGACACTACCGACTGAAGCCACCCTTACTCTACATTCAGGGGAATTGAAAGAAGAATACAATCCTGGGACACTACCGACTGAAGCCACCCTTACTCTACATTCAGTGGAATACAAAGAAGAATACAAGCCTGGGACACTACCGACTGAGCAACCTCTACTCTACATTAGGGGAGTACAAAGAAGAATACATTCCTGGGACACTACCGACTGAAGCCCCCTTACTCTACATTCAGGGGAATTGAAAGAAGAATACAATCCTGGGACACTACCGACTGAAGCCACCCTTACTCTACATTCAGTGGAATACAAAGAAGAATACAAGCCTGGGACACTACCGACTGAGCAACCCCTACTCTACATTAGGGGAGTACAAAGAAGAATACATTCCTGGGACACTACCGACTGAAGCCACCCTTACTCTACGTTCAGGGGAATTGAAAGAAGAATACAATCCTGGGACACTACCGACTGAAGCCACCCTTACTCTACATTCAGGGGAATACAAAGAAGAATACAAGCCTGGGACACTACCGACTGAGCAACCCCTACTCTACATTCAGGGGAATACAAAGAAGAATACAAGCCTGGGACACTACCGACAGAGCAACCCCTACTCTACTACTACTCTACATTCAGGGGAATACAAAGAAGAATACAAGCCTGGGACACTACCGACTGAGCAACCTCTACTCTACATTAGGGGAGTACAAAGAAGAATACATTCCTGGGACACTACCGACTGAAGCCACCCTTACTCTACATTCAGGGGAATTGAAAGAAGAATACAATCCTGGGACACTACCGACTGAAGCCACCCTTACTCTACATTCAGGGGAATACAAAGAAGAATACAAGCCTGGGACACTACCGACTGAGCAACCTCTACTCTACATTAGGGGAGTACAAAGAAGAATACATTCCTGGGACACTACCGACTGAAGCCACCCTTACTCTACATTCAGGGGAATTGAAAGAAGAATACAATCCTGGGACACTACCGACTGAAGCCACCCTTACTCTACATTCAGTGGAATACAAAGAAGAATACAAGCCTGGGACACTACCGACTGAGCAACCCCTACTCTACATTAGGGGAGTACAAAGAAGAATACATTCCTGGGACACTACCGACTGAAGCCACCCTTACTCTACGTTCAGGGGAATTGAAAGAAGAATACAATCCTGGGACACTACCGACTGAAGCCACCCTTACTCTACATTCAGGGGAATACAAAGAAGAATACAAGCCTGGGACACTACCGACTGAGCAACCCCTACTCTACATTCAGGGGAATACAAAGAAGAATACAAGCCTGGGACACT
Organism: Ryuthela nishihirai; assembly: GCA_038380435.1. Lineage (NCBI taxonomy): Eukaryota > Metazoa > Arthropoda > Arachnida > Araneae > Heptathelidae > Ryuthela > Ryuthela nishihirai. The sequence continues at coordinate 1,740,102 of JAWZYU010000077.1, read as the reverse complement.
ACCGACAGAGCAACCCCTACTCTACTACTACTCTATATTCAGGGGAATACAAAGAAGAATACAAGCCTGGGACACTACCGACTGAGCAATCCCTACTCTACATTAGTAGAGTAGGGGTTGTTCAGTCGGTAGTAGAGTAGGTGTTGTTCACCGACTGAGCAACCCCTACTCTACATTAGTAGAGTAGGGGTTGTTCAGTCGGTAGTGTCCCAGGCTTTTATTCTTCTTTGTATTCCCCTGAATGTAGAGTAAGGGTGGCTTCAGTCGGTAGTGTCCCAGGATTGTATTCTTCTTTGTACTCCCCTTAATGTAGAGTAGGGGTTACTCAGTCCACGCAATCCACGGTAGAAATGCCGTTGGTTGCGAGGACCGACCATTTTATACCATTTCCAACGCCACCTAGCGCCTCGCCGTTTGCGTTCCGCCCATACATTCTATGACGAATATTGCTCGTATAGCTGCGTTCTACCACCCCGTAAAGTTTTGCCCACCTTTTCGGATTCACCCTGTATATCTCACTTTTTACTCACCTGATGACAGAGGTGAATGTATTAACGTAATAATAAAAGTTCCAGAAATATTATTGAAGAATTTCATAAAAAAAATAAATTTCAAGTATATATAAATATATTGTATTTAAAACTTTTCAAATATATATATTCCTTAATTTTCATTGCTCGTTGGATTTTTCCCGGTCTTTTTCTTTTCTAGCAATTTTTCATATAATTTTTGTTTTCCAATTGTGTTTCTATATTCACAACAGAATGCTTCAATGACAAGGACTATGCCAGATGCAAAAATGACTCATCCAACATCTACAACTCCAGGACTTGTTTCAATTCCTCTTATGCTCTGATGAAGAATATCTCTGACCTTTCTGTCTCCCAGAGAGTCTCTCCGCCTCAGGAATATTTCAAGTGAGGAGAAACTTATTTCTATCGCCAGCATTTACACTGGCCTACCAAAATATTCGACAATTTCCACGTTTTGTCAATGGGAATGAATCTAATTTCCAAGCTCTAGGGGGCGCCTCAGTCGGTAGGGCGCCAGACTCGTAATCTGTAGTTCTTAGGTTAGAGTCCCAGCTGAGTTAGCGTTGAGACTTATCTCCGCAGAACTTCCCGCCCTGCAGACCAGTCAGTAGGGGACACCGATGGTTTGAAAAGGCCGCCGTCCGTCGTATGGGACGTTAAGCCGTGGTCCCATGTGCGAAAGAGCCATACCCTATGCACGTTAAAGAACATGTTGGATGGTCTTGACGGGAGACTACGATCAATCTCCCAACAGCTGTTCCAGTGCGTCTCCTCTCCCAACCTTCTTTGAGCCTTAGGGGTCCATGTGAACTGGCCATTTAGTCCGTGATGTACAAAAAAAGTGCTGGTCAGAGGTAAAACAACCCAACACAATCCAACCTTCTCTGAGCCCCCCAAGTCCTTGTGACCTGGCCATTTACCCCATTGTGTAAGAAAGCGTGCAACTCGGAGGTAAAACAACCCAACATGGATAAATTGCATCAAGCATGTGGATAGGAAATAAATAAGCCGTCCGTCAGATGGGACGTTAAACAGGTCCTTGTGTGTGTGAGAGATTAAAGAACTGCTGGATGCACATTAAAGAACACGCTGGATGGTCTTGACGGGAGGCTACCATCTATCTCTCAACAGCTATTCCAGTGGGTCTCCTCCCCAAACCTTCTCTGAACCTCAGGGGTCCATATGACCTGGCCATTTAGTCCGTGGTGTACAAAAGAAGTGCCGCTCAGAGGTAAAACAACCCAACACAATCCAACCTTCTCTGAGCCTTCGGGTTCCTTGTGACCTGGCAATTTACCCCATTGTGTAAGAAAACGTGCAGCTCGGAGGTAAAACAACACAACATGGATAATTTGCATCAGGCATGTGGATAGGAAATAAATAAGCCGTCCGTCGGAACGGACGCTAAAAAGGTCCCTGTGTGTGTGAGAGAGAACCATACCCTGTGCACATTAAAGAACACGCTGGATGGCCTTGACGGGAGACTACCATCTGTCTTCCAACAGCAGTTCCAGTGAGTCCCCTCCCAAAACCTTCTCTGAGCCTTCGGGGTCCATGTGACTTGGCCATTTAGCCCACGGTGTGCCAAAAAGTGCCGCTCAGAGGTAAAACAATCCAACGTTAAAGAATAAAATGGATGGTCTTGACGGGAGGCTACCATCTGTCTCCCAACAGCTGTTCCAGTGGATCCCCTCCCCCAACCTTCTCTGAGCCTTTGGGGTCCATGTGACCTGGCCATTTAGCCCATGGTGTGCAAAAAAAGTATCGCTCAGAGGTAAAACAATCCAACGTTAAAGAACACGCTGGATGGCCTTGACGGGAGACTACCATCTGTCTCCCAACAGCTGTTCCAGTGAGTCCCCTCCCCCAACCTTCTGAGCCTTCGGGGTCCATGTGACTTGACCATTTAGCCCATGGTGTGCAAAAAAAGTGCCGCTCAGAAGTAAAACAATCCAACGTTAAAGAACACATTGGATGGCCTCGATGGGAGCCTACCATCTGTCTCCCAACAGCTATTCCGGTGGGTCCCCTCCCCCAACCTTCACTGAGCCTTCCGGGTCCATGTGACCTGGCCATTTAGCCCACGGTGTGCAAAAAAAGTGCCGCTCAGAGGTAAAACAATCCAACGTTAAAAAACACGCTGGATGGCCTTGACGGGAGACTACCATCTGTCTCCCGATAGCTGTTCCAGTGAGTCCCCTCCCTCAATCTTCTCTGAGCCTTCGGGGTCCATGTGACCTGGCCATTTAGCCCACGGTGTGCAAAAAATTGCCGCTCAGAGGTAAAAAGTCCAATGTTAAAGAACACGCTGGATGGCCTTGACGGGAGGCTACCATCTGTCTCCCAACAGCTGTTCCAGTGAGTCCCCTCCCCAACCTTCTCTGAGCCTTCGGGGTCCATGTGACCTGGCCATTTAGCCCATATTGTGCAAAGAAAGTGCCGCTCAGAGGTAAAACAATCCAACGTTAAAGAACAGACTGGATGACGTTGACGGGAGGCTACCATCTGTCTCCCAACAGCTGTTCCAGTGGGTCCCTTCCCCCAACCTTCTCTAAGCCTTCGGGGTCCATATGACCTGGCCATTTAGCCCACGTTGTGCAAAAAAGTACCGTTCAGAGGTAAAACAATCCAATGTTAAAGAACACGCTGGATGGCCTTGACGGGAGGCTACCATCTGTCTCCCGACATCTGTTCCAGTGAGTCCCCTCCCCCAATCTTCTCTGAGCCTTCGGGGTCCATGTGACGTGGCCATTTAGTCCACGGTGTGCAAAAAAGTGCTGCTCAGAGGTAAAAAGTCCAATGTTAAAGAACACGCTGGATGGCCTTGACGGGAGGCTACCATCTCTCTCCCAACAGCTGTTCCAGTGAGTCCACTCCCCAAACCTTCTCTGAACCTTCGGGGTCCATGTGACCTGGTCATTTAGCCCATGGTGTGCAAAAAAAGTGCCGCTCAGAGGTAAAACAATCCAAGGTTAAAGAACACACTGGATGGCGTTGACGGGAGGACCCTCCCCCAACCTTCTCTGAGCCTTCGTCACGTATAAAATAAAACGATAAATTACACGATTGAGCTAACTTTTTTTTTTTCAATTCAAATTTATTTCACATTTACAAACATGTAATTTAAAACTTATAATAACAAAATGAATAAATATTTTTCTTTTCCAATGTAAATAGACAATTTTGAAAGTGTAAAATTCAAAATTCCACATGAGCGAAAGCTCGTTTGTGGAGATATTAGATTAAGAAAACAAAATATTTTAAACTAACACTACCAACTTATTTAACACTTACATATAATAAACTCTTCAACATTATGACTCAAAATGTGTATTTAGACAGTGTAATCATTCAAGGCATAATTACTTTAACAAATGTTCTACTTTTTGCTCAAGTATCCATTTCATATTTAATTTTTTAAAAAGATAAAGATTTCTTTCATTTTTAATGTTGTTAGGTAAAATATTGAATATTTTAGGAGCCAGGTATACATAATGTTTGCAAAAAGCTGTTTTTCTGGGACACATGTAAATGTACAGTCGCTCAAAAAAGTATCCGAACACCATGGTTGATTACAGAATTCGGAAAAAATATCTGGCAACGATTTTTTTAGAAATCAGTGATCTGGCAACCTTCATGTCACGTGAAGGTTGCCAGATCATTGATTATGTTAGGTAAAATATTGAATACAATATGTAAAACTTATAATAACAAAAGGAATAAATATTTTTCTTTTCCAATGTAAATAGACAATTTTGAAAGTGTAAAATTCAAAATTCCACATGAGCGAAAGCTCGTTTGTGGAGATATTAGATTAAGAAAACAAAATATTTTAAACTAACACTAGCAACTTATTTAACACTTACATATAATAAACTCTTCAACATTATGACTCAAAATGTGTATTAGACAGTATAATCATTCAAGGTATAATTACTTTAACAAATGTTCTACTTTTTGCTCAAGTACTTACAATTCAAAGCTCATACAAATTTGACATATGGTAAATATATAATTTTCGGACTTGTAAAATTTGTAAAAAAAGTATAGTAATTTTGGATGCTATCAAACTTTCATTTTTTGAGCATGCACCTCAACGCATAATTTTCAAGATTCTGATTAGGTTTCAAATTTGATTCATAAAAATAATTTGAGAATTTGATAAATTTTCGAATTCTCAAATTTGGTCAAAATTTGATCATATTAATAATACCATATTCCAAATAAGATTTTTTCCACTAATTGTAAATTATTTTTAACGTGAACAAATTCAAAAACTTCTAATAAAATACATTCTTTAAATCATGAATATTCAAGCTTTTTACAACGTTTTTTACATGCAACTTCCATGTGAGGTTACTATCTATAAATGCTCCCAGATATCTAAAACCATCAACACCCTGAATAACTGTACAAGAACATGACCAATTTTGACAGTTTATATCATGATAAATTAACTTATTTCATAGTTCATCAATAGACTTATTTTTGAGTCTAAAATTTATGTATTTCGATTTGTTGACATTTAAAATTAGCATATTTTTCACAAACCAGTTATTTCTTTCTTTCAAATCCTCATTTATTTTTATAACAATATTATCAATGTTCCCAAGGTAAACCAGTGCAATATCATCTGCAAATACAATATTAATCCCGTTCAATAGTAAATCATATAGGTCATTAAAAATATTAAAAATAATATTTGTCCAAGGACTGAACACTGTGGGACCCCAAAATTAACATAAGCAGAGGCACTATAACAATTTTTTATTTTTACAATTTGCTGTCTTTCAGTTAAAAAACTAGTTAGCCAAGATAGCATAAAACCTGTCATTCCAGCCTTTTCTAATTTTTTCAGCAACACACTGTGAGAAACAGAATCAAATGCTTTTTTTACATCTAGAAAACAAAACATATACTTCCCTGACGTATATTTCTTCAATAAAGAATGAATTGAATATTTCTTTAAGTGGAAATATCTTAATATCATTTGATTCTGTAATAGTTTGGGTTAATTTATATATTATACCAGTGAAATATTCGTCGAAAGCATTAGCTAAAGCTACTGGATTTCCTATTTCACTACATTTTTGATCATTATCAGCAATTATTTTAGGACAATTGTATTCTTTTTTAGTTCTTTCACTCAACTTATTAATGACATCCCATTGTTTCTTAAAATTATTTTGATACAATAATAATTTATTGCTATAATAGTTTGATTTCGCTTCCCTGATAACTTCAGTTAATCAGGGAAGAATTAGAACCTGAAATTTCGAACCTGGGAACTTTCGGGTTCGAATTATTAACTGAAGACCTGATTGATTATTAACTGAAGACCTGATTGATTATGAACAGTACTGGAGATCACGAAATTTACCTAGTGATCTGTAGAGGGGAAATTACACATTATCACAACACAATAACGTGATGCATTTTTATTTCCTGTAGTGTACTTTATCCTAAACACAGGTGTCGTGTTGGTTGAGTGGTTCCCATGTTCGAGTCCCGTTCTGATTGGGGCGGGGGTGGCTCAGTCGGTACCGTGCCAGGCTCCTAATCTGCAGTTCCCAGGTTCGAGTCCCGTTCTGATTGGGGCGGGGTGGCTCAGTCGGTAGCGCCCCAGGCTTGTAATCTGCAGTTCACATGTTCGAGTCCCGTTCTGATTGGGGTGGGGGTGGCTCAGTCGGTAGCGCGCCAGGCTCCTAATCTGCAGTTCCCAGGTTCGAGTCCCGTTCTGATTGGGGTGGGGGTGGCTCAGCCGGTAGCGCGCCAGGCTCGTAATCTGCAGTTCCCAGGTTCGAGTCCCGTTCTGATTGGGGTGGGGGTGGCTCAGTCGGTACCGTGCCAGGCTCATAATCTGCAGTTCCCAGGTTCGAGTCCCGTTCTGATTGGGGAGGGGGTGGCTCAGTCGGTAGCGCACCAGGCTCGTAATCTGCAGTTCCCAGGTTCGAGTCCCGTTCTGATTGGGGCGGGGGTGGCTCAGTCGGTACCGTGCCAGGCTCCTAATCTGCAGTTCCAGGTTCGAGTCCCGTTCTGATTGGGGCGGGGTGGCTCAGTCGGTAGCGCGCCAGGCTCGTAATCTGCAGTTCCCAGGTTCGAGTCCCGTTCTGATTGGTGTGGGGGTGGCTCAGTCGGTAGCGCGCCAGGCTCGTAATCTGCAGTTCCCATGTTCGAGTCCCGTTCTGATTGGGGCGGGGGTGGCTCAGTCGGTACCGTGCCAGGCTCCTAATCTGCAGTTCCCAGGTTCTGATTGGGGCGGGGTGGCTCAGTCAGTAGCGCACCAGGCTTGTAATCTGCAGTTCACATGTTCGAGTCCCGTTCTGATTGGGGTGGTGGTGGCTCAGTCGGTAGCGCGCCAGGCTCGTAATCTGCAGTTCCCAGGTTCGAGTCCCGTTCTGATTGGGGCGGGGTGGCTCAGTCGGTAGCGCCCCAGGCTTGTAATCTGCAGTTCACATGTTCGAGTCCCGTTCTGATTGGGGTGGGGGTGGCTCAGTCGGTAGCGCGCCAGGCTCCTAATCTGCAGTTCCCAGGTTCGAGTCCCGTTCTGATTGGGGTGGGGATGCCCACGGTCAATAGGGGATACCGATGGGCTTGGAAAGGTCACCGTCCGTCGGATGGGACGTTAAGCCGTGACCCTGTATACGGGAGAGCCATACCCTGTGCACGTTAAAGAACACACTGATTGGCCTTGACGGGAGGCTACCATCTGTCTCCGAACAGCTGTTCCAGTGGGTCCCCTCCCCCAACCTTCTCTGAGCCTTCGGGGTCCTTGTGACATAGCCATTTAGCCCATTGTGTGGAAAAAAAGTGCTCCTCAGAGATAAAACAACCCAACGTTAAAGAACACGCTGGATGGCCTTGACGGGAGGCTACCATCTGTCTCCCAACAGCTGTTCCAGTGGGTCCCCTCCCCCAACCTTCTCTTTCTGACTTGGCCATTTAGCCCATTTTGTGAAAAAAAGTGCCGCTTAGAGGTAAAACAACCAAACAACTTCGGGAATGGCTCTTCTGCACACAGGGCGATGGCTTAATCTCTCCTCTGACTGGCATCTGCCTTTGATAGCCCAGCAGTCTCCTTTTTCTTCTCCTTTGCTAATCCGTGGTCTCCCTCTTTCTAATCCTGTCACCCTGATGCCTACCTCTTTCTAATCCCCTCTCCCTGATGTCTCCCTCTTTCTAATCCTCTCCCCCTGAGGTCTCCCTCTTTCTAATCCCCTCTCCCTGAGGTCTCCCCCTTTCAAATCCCCTCTCCTTGATGTCTCCCTCTTTCTAATCCTCTCCCACTGTGGTCTCCCTCTTTCAAATCCCCTCTCCCTGAGGTCTCCCCCTTTCAAATCCCATCTCCCTGATGTCTCCCTCTTTCTAATCCTCTCCCCCTGCGGTCTCCCTCTTTCAAATTCCCTCTCCCTGAGGTCTCCCCCTTTCAAATCCCCTGTCCCTGATGTCTCCCTCTTTCTAACCCTCTCCCCATGTGGTCTCCCTCTTTCTAATCCCCTCTCCCTGAGGTCTCCCTCTTTCTAATCCTCTCTCCCTGATGTCTCCCTCTTTCTAATCCTCTCCCCCTGAGGTCTCCATTTTCTAATCACCTCTCCCTGTGGTCTCCCTCTTTCTAATCCTCTCCCCCTGAGGTCTCCCTCTTTCTAATCCTCTCTCCTTGAGGTCTCCCTCCTTCTAATCCCCTCTCCCTGAGGTCTCCCTCTTTCTAATCCTCTCCCCCTGAGGTCTCCCTCTTTCTAATCCTCTCTCCCTGAGGTCTCCCTCTTTCTAATCCCCTCTCCCTGAGGTCTCCCTCTTTCTAATCCTCTCCCCCTGAGGTCTCCCTCTTTCTAATCCTCTCCCCCTGAGGTCTCCCCCTTTCAAATCCCATCTCCCTGATGTCTCCCTCTTTCTAATCCCCTCTCCCTGATGTCTCCCTCTTTCAAATCCCCTCTCCCTGAGGTCTCCCCCTTTCTAATCCCCTCTCCCTGATGTCTCCCTCTTTCTAATCCCCTCTCCCTGAGGTCTCCCCCTTTCAAATCCCCTGTCCCTGATGTCTCCCTCTTTCTAACCCTCTCCCCCTGTGGTCTCCCTCTTTCTAATCCCCTCCCCCTGAGGTCTCCCTCTTTCTAATACCCTCCACTTGAGGTCTCCCTCTTTCTAATCCTCTCCCCCTGAGGTCTCCCTTTTCTAATCCCCTCTCCCTGAGATCTCCCTCTTTCTAATCCGCTCTCCCTGAGGTCTGCCTCTTTCTAATCCCCACCACCTGTGATCTCCCTCTTTTTAACCCCTTCCCCCTGAGATCTCCCTCTTTCTAATCCCCTCTCCCGGAGGACTTCTTCTTTCTAATCCCCTCCCCCTGAGGTCTCCCTCTTTCTAATCCTCTCACCCTGAGGTCTCCCTGTTTCTAATCCCCTCTCCCTGAGGTCTCCCTCTTTCCAATACCCACCTCCTGAGATCTTCCTCTTTCTAATCCTCTCCCCCTGAGGTCTCCCTCTTTCTAATCCCCTCTCCCTGATGTCTCCCTCTTTCTAATCCCCTCTCCCTGAGGTCTTCATCTTTCTAATCCCCCTCTCCCTGAGGTCTCCCTCTTTCTAATCCCCACCACTTGTGATCTCCCTCTTTTTAACCCCTTCCCCCTGAGATCTCCCTCTTTCTTATCCGCTCTCCCTGAGGTCTGCCTCTTTCTAACCCCTTCCCCCTGAGGTTTCCCTCTTTTTAATCCCCTCCCCCTGAGGTCTTCCTCTTTCCAATCCCCTCCCCTTGAGGTCTCCCTCTTTCTAATCTCCTCTCCCTGAGGTCTTCCTCTTTTCAATCCCTCCCCCTGAGGTCTTCCTCTTTTCAATCCCTCCCCCTGAGGTCGCTCTTTTTCTAATCCCCTCTCCCTGAGATCTACCTCTTTCTAATCCGCTCTCCCTGAGGTCTTCCTCTTTCCAATCCCCTCCCCCCGAGGTCGCTCATTTTCTAATCCCCTCTCCATGAGATCTCCCTCTTTCCAACCCCCTCCCCATCACCATGAGATCTCCCTCTTTCTAATCCCCTCCCCCTGAGGTTTCCCTCTTTCTAATCCCCTCCCCCCGAGGTCGCTCATTTTCTAATCCCCTCTCCATGAGATCTCCCTCTTTCCAATACCCTCCCCTTGAGATCTCCCTCTTTCTAATCCCCTCGCCCTGAGGTATTCCTCTTTCCAATCCCCTCCCCCTGAGGTCGCTCATTTTCTAATCCCCTCTCCCTGAGATCTCCCTCTTTCTAATCCCCTCTACCTAAGGTCTTCCTCTTTCCAATCCCCTCCCCCTGAGGTCTTCATCTTTCCAATCCTTTCTTCTTGATATCTCCCTCTTTCCAATACCCTCCCTTTGAGGTCTCCCTCTTTCTAATCCCCTCTCCCTGAGGTCTCCCTCTTTCCAATACCCTCCCCCTGAGTCTCCCTCTTTCTAATACCCTCCCCTTGAGGTCTCCCTCTTTCTAGTCCCCTCCCCCTGAGGTCTCCCTCTTTTTAATCCCCTCACCGTGAGGTCTTCCTCTTTTTTATCCCCTCACCCTGAGGTCTTCCTCTTTCTTATCCCCTCACACTGAAGTCTTCCGCTTTCCAATTCCCATCCCCTGTGGTATCCCTCTTTCTAATCCCCTCTCCCTGAGGTCTTCCTCTTTCCAATGCCCTCCCCCTGAGATCTCCATCTTTCCAATTCCCTCCCTATGAGGTCTCCCTCTTTCTAATCCCCAACCCCTGAGGTCTTCATCTTTCCAATCCTCTCTTCTTGATGTCTCCCTCATTCTAATCCCCTCCCCCTGAGGTCTCCTTCCCTAGCCCCTGTGATGCCCCCTTTCTCACAGAGCGCAGAACATGGTTTAGCGGAATAAATTGTGAATGCCTGCTGAGATGAGACTCGAACCTGGGAACAACAGGTTATGAGCCAATCTCTGGTTTCCTTGCTCTTGAATGGAAACCAGAGATTGAACTTTAAACTTGTAAGCTTATTTTTACTCTCCCTTTCAATAAAGAGCTTTTTGTTTCCATCCTGTAGCGACTACATGCTGCATCGATCGAGTGGCTTGCACGACCTGGGATCAATGCAATGGTCTCTTGTCCTCTGCCTCCTACTCTCCTGGATGGTGGTCATCGGATCTCTCATCAAAGGCATCAAGACATCAGGAAAGGTAATCAGTAAATCATTACGCTTTAATCAATATGACTAATATCATTTTATAATTTTTTTATAGAGAATAAAGTACTTCCCAAAGGATAGAGATAACCTAAAAGCTTTATTAGCTTGTCCTGAATTCTCATACGCGTATAAACACTTAAACAAGGGGGCGTCAGTCGGTAGCGGGCCAGACTCGTTATTTGTGGTTCCCAGGTTCGAGTCCCAGCTGGGTCAGCGTTGAGATTTATCTCCGCAAAATTCCCCGCCCTGCCCACGGTCAGTAGGGGACACCGATGGGATTGGAAAGGCCACCGTCCTTCGGATGTTACGTGAAGGACGGTGGGGGGGAGAGCCATACCCTCTGCGGTTAAAGAACACGCTGGATGGCCTTGACGGGAGGCTACCATCTGTCTCCCAACAGCTGTTCCAGTGAGTCCCCTCCCCCAACCTTCTCTGAGCCTTCGGGATCCATGTGACCTGGCCATTTAGCCCATGGTGGGCAAAAAGTGCCGCTCAGAGGTAACACAACCCAAACACTGTGCACTTTGAAAAGCACATTGTATGGCCTTGACGGGAGGCTACCATCTGTCTCCCAACAGCTGTTCCAGTGAGTCCCCTCCCCCAACCTTCTCTGAGCCTTCGGCGTTCATGTGACCTGGCAATTTAGCCCATGGTGGGCAAAAAAGTGCCGCTCAGAGGTAAAACAACCCAACTTGCACAAGGACATGCCCGATGATATCAGTTACCCAAACGGCAAGACCAGGTACAGTCGCTCAAAAAAGTTCGGATACTTTTTTGAGGGACTGTACGGCGAAATCTTTCTTAGAGCCAGGGATCTCAAGATAATCGTTAAAATTTCTATTACCTGTTCGAGTCCCAGCTGGGTCAGCGTTGAGATTTATCTCCACAAAATTCCCCGCCCTGCCCATGGTCAGTAGGGGACACCGATGGGATTGGAAAGGCCACCGTCCTTCGGATGTTACGTTAAGCCGTAAAATCATTGATTTAGTCATATTGATCAGATATTATTTCTTCGATTCTAAGACGCACTATTTTTCCCATATAACAAAATAAAATTATTTATATAAATTATTATATATTGTATTTATATAAATTATTATTTGTTTTATTTTGTACATTATTATGTAGAAAATAAAATAGTTCGTAATCTTAATTATAATTATTTTGCTGGGAACACAATATTGTACAACAAACACAATATACTGCCACTAAGGTAATTATATATGTATTTTTCAACTCTCGAACTTAACTTTTAAACGTTCTCTCGTCTTAACGTTTAATTTCGATTAGAAATCCTAATTTTAACTCCAGAGTTTTGGGTTTACAATTTTAAATAAAAAAAACGAAAAAAGAAATTTTTCATAAAATTTTTTTATTTTTTGTGCCTAATTTTTTTTAATTTACTGAAGTATACAATATATAGAAAAAACGAAAAAGGAAATTTTCCATAAAAATTTTTTATTTTATTGTGCCAAATTTTTTTAATTTACTGGAGTATACAATATATAGAAAAAACGAAAAAGGAAATATTCCATAAAAATTTTTTATTTTATTGTGCATAAATTTTTTTAATTTACTGGAGTATACAATATATAGAAAAAACAAAAAAGGAAAATTTCCATCAAAAATTTTTATTTTATTGTGCCTAAATTTTTTAATTTACTGGAGTATACAATATATAGAAAAAACGAAAAAGGAAATTTTCAATAAAAAATTTTCATTTTATTGTGCCTAAATATTTTAATTTACTGGAGTATACAATATTTAGAAAAAACGAAAAAGGAAATTTTCCATAAAAAGTTTTTATTTTATTGTGCCTAATAAATTAATATTTCTTTCTGAATTCTGTAATCAACCATAGTGTTTGGATATATTTTTGAGCGACTGTACACGAAGGTTGCCACATCACTGGTTTCTAAAAAAATCGTTCCCAATATTTTTATCTGAATTCTGTAATCAACCATAGTGTTCGGATATTTTTTTTGAGCGACTGTACACGAAGGTTGACAGATCACTAATTTCTATAAAAAATCATTACCAGATATTTTTTCTGAATTCTGTTATCAACCATGGTGTTCAAATATTTTTTGAGCGACTGTACTCGAAGGTTGCCAGATCACTAATTTGTAAAAAAATTCGTTGTCAGATACTTTTTCTAAATTCTGTAATCAACCATAGGTTCGGATATTTTTTTGAGCGACTGTACACGAAGGTTGCCAGATCACTAATTTCTAAAAAATTCGTTGTCAGATATTTTTTCTGAATTCTGTAATCAACCATAGTGTTTGGATATTATTTTGAGCGGCTGTACACGAAGGTTACCAGATCACTAATTTCTAAAAAAATCGTTGTCAGATTTTTTTTCTGAATTCTGTAATCAACCATGGTATTCGGATATTTTTTGACCGACTGTACGCGAAGGTTGCCAGATCACTAATTTGTAAAATATTCGTTGTCAGATATTTTTTCTGAATTCTGTAATCAACCATAATGTTCGGATATTTTTTTCAGCGACTGTACACGAAGTTTGCCAGATCACTAATTTCTAAAAAAAATCGTTGTCAGATATTTTTTCTGAATTCTGTAATCAACCATTCCGGATATTTTTTGAGCGACTGTACACGTAGGTTCCCAGATCACTAATTTGTAAAAAATTCGTTGTCAGATATTTTTTCTGAATTCTGTAATCAACCATGGTGTTCTGATATTTTTTGAGCGACTGTACACGAAGGTTGCCACATCACTAATTTCTAAAAAAATCGTTGCCAGATATTTTTTCTGAATCTGTAATCAACCATAGTGTTCGGATATTTTTTTGAGCGACTGTACACGAAGGCTGCCAGATCACTAATTCCTAAAAAAAATCGTTGCCATATATTTTTTCTGAATTCTGTTATCAACCATAGTGTTCGGATATTTTTTTGAGCGACTGTACTGGATTTCCAATGCAGGTAGCATTTTCCCCTCCGTTTTTAAAGTCTTAAAAATTTCTTGAAAAGAATGAAATATAAAAACATTTAATACTTTTTCCCTCTATTCCCCTTGCTAAGATTCTGAAATGGGAGGGGGGAGAAAGAAGGGGGATCCGGTTCTGAAAATATCATTATTTGCATTTTCTCAATAATCTAATAGCTCGATTGTAGAGGGAATTGAAAAAGGATAATTAAAAATTTTTTTTTTCGTTTTTGCCTTTTATTAATTAATTTTTTTATGTTTTCCTTTTATTAATTAATTTTAATCAATACTGAGGAGATACTTCAGGATATTTTGAATTCTGTCAAGAAAGGAGATATTACCCTTGTTCTTGACTTCAATGCCAAAGTTGGTACTGACTCTGACCTTTGAGGAAGAGTAATAGGCCCTTTTGGTATTGGTAGCTGCAATGGCAATGGGCAACGTCTCCTACAGGTAAGTAAACTCAATGGATTCAGAATAGCTAACACTTATTACAAACACCGCGACATACATAAGTACACATGGGTTTCACCTGATGTGCTGCATAAGAATATGATTGATTATATATTAATTAACAGCAAATCGGCTAGTTCTGTTACGAATACCAGGGCATATAGGGGAGCTGAAATCGGATCTGATCATTTCCTTGTTAAAAGTGTGTTGCAACTTAAACTTAAAAAGTGTTGTGCTAAGGTTAAAAAATTTACTTTTAATACTGAAGCTCTGAAAGACACAGTTATAGCCAAAGCTTACCATGATAGGTTATTTAGTCATTATGACAGTCATGGTTTGCTTACTACTGAAGTTGAGGAAGAATGGGATCATTTTAAACAGGCTTTTTAGGACACTAACAGTACTCTTTTAGGAAAAAAGGAGCAGAAGAAGCAAAATTTTCTGAGTGATAAGGCACTTGAGCTTATTTCGGAAAGAAAGAACTGCAGGAATGTTCTTAATCAATACTCTACTAATCCTAATAGAAAGCATTACAAAGAACTTAATAAACGTGTAAAAGTTCAGTTAGCTGCTGATATGAATCTTTGGCTTGCTGCTTTGGCTGACAAAGCCAAGGAAGCAGTTAAACAGCACAACAGCAGAGAACTGTACCAGATAATTAATGTTTTGTATGGTAGAAAACGGACAGGTATACAGAGATTGAAGGATAAACAAGGTAAGGTTATAAAAGGAGAGGATTCTGTCATGGCTAGGTGGGCTGAGCATTTCAGTGATAATTCTAAACAATGGGTTAGTTCTCTTCACATTGTTTGCAAAGATGATAGATGCATTGGTGGTTTTAATGTTGGCCCTATAACACAATCTGAAGTTATTTTGGCTGTTTCTAAAGTTAAACTTCATAAATCCCCAGGGGTAGATAAAATTACTACAGAAATGCTTAGAGTTGGGAATGTTTCAGTTACCACTTGGATGACTGAAATTCTGAATATCTTTTATGATAAAGGCATGGTTCCTAAGGATTTTACCAGAGCTATTGTTAACCCTATTTTCAAAAAAGGTGATCTCAGTTCTTGTGATAACTATAGGGGTATCAGCCTACTCTCTGTTCCAGGGAAAGTTCTTTCCATAATTGTGCTTAGTAGAATTAAGAATCTGATTGACAGGCAATTGCATAATGAGCAATGTGGATTCAGAAGTGGTAGGGGATGTGCGGATCAGATATTTTCACTTAGGCAGATTCTTGAGAAATGTTTAGAGTTTCAGAAACCTTTGGTTGGTAGCTTCGTTGATTTCAAAAAGGCTTTCGACTCTCTTGATCGTCATAATTTGTGGTTGATTGTGAGATCATATGGTATACCAGACAAGTTAGTTAACATAATGAAAGCTCTCTATAATAACACTGAGTCGTGTGTGAGAGTTGGTAAGGCTTGTAGCAATTGGTTTAGCATTACTTCTGGTGTTCGACAAGGGTTCATTTTGTCTCCTTTTCTCTTTAGTTTGGTAATTGATTATGCCATGCGAAATTCACTTCAAGGTAAAGATTTGGCCTTAAATGGACTGGAGATACGAAAATTTCTGATTTAGATTATGCTGATGATTTAGCCCTTTTGGGAAATGATGTTGATGAGATGAACTCTTTCATTCGAGCTGTTGATGAGACTGGTAGTAGAGTAGGTTTGGTTATAAAGAGAGAGAAAACTAAAGTGATGAAAATTGGTCAGGCAGGCTGTGATTCAGTTAATCTGAATGGTTGCAGTCTGGAGCAGGTGTCACAGTTTAATTATCTTGGGAGATATGTAACAGATAATGATGATGTGCGGCATGAGATTAACAGACGAATAGGGATTGCTGCCGGGACTTTTAAGAATCTATGGAGAGTGTGGAGAATTAATTTTTTTATTTTTCCTTTTCATTAATTAAATTTCTGAAACTCTAAAGACTAAAATTAGACTGTATAATAGTTTGGTTCTTTCTAGGGTTAGTTATGGGAGTGAAACATGGACACTTTGCAAACAATGTAACAGGAAACTAGATGCTTTTGATTCCAGATGCTTACGCAGTATCTTGGACCTTTGGTGGTTCAACTTTGTAACTAATGATGAGGTTAGGCAAAGGAGTTTGCAACCTCCTTTAAGCAGCATATTTTGCAGAGAGAGACTCCGTTGGTTTGGCCCTGTTGCCCGTATGAATAATTATAGATTGGCGAATAGAGTTATGAACAGTGTGCCTAAAGGCCTCAGAAAGAAGGGGAGACCTAGGATGCGGTGGGCAGACAATGTCAAACACGACCTTGTTAGAATTGGTGTGCAGTGGCCAGATGCAGTAGATGTAGCTCAGGATAGACTTGCTTGTAGAATTAAATTGCACGGTCTGATTGGACCTCCGTAGCCCATGGCTGCTTGAGGATGATGATGATGAATCAATTAATTTTTTAATTAATAAATTTTTTATTTTTCTATTTTATTAATTGATTTTTTTATTTTTCCCTTTTATTAATTATTTTTAATCAATTAATTTTTTTATTTTTCCCTTTTATTAATTAATTTATAATTAATTTTTTATTTTCCCCCTTTATTAATTAATTTTTAATCAAATAATTTTAATTATTTTTTATTTTTCCTTTCTATTAATTAATTTTTTAATTAATTCTTTTTCTTTTTCTTTTTATTGATTAATTTTTAAATAATTATTTTTTCATTTTTCGCTTTTATTAATTAATATTAATCAAGTAATTTTTTAATTAATTTTTTTATTTTTCCTTTTTATTAATTACATTTCTTTATTTTTCCCTTTTTGTTAATTAATTTTTTAATTAATTATTTTTTATTTTTTCCTTTATTAATTAATTATTTATTTATTATTTTTATATTTTCCTTTTATTAATTAACTTTCAATCAATTAATTTTAAATTAATATTTTATTTTTGCCTTTTATTAATCAATTTTTAGTTAATTAATTATTTTATTTCCTTTTTATTAATTAATTTTTATTTTTCCCTTTTATTAATTTATTTTTTTTAATTAATTAATTTTTAATACGTATTCCTCACCGGTGGTAAGTTATTTTTCCGTTTTCCTAGTTTCGTATTAAATGCAAATGAGTCAGTTTTTTTCTGAATAATTTTTCCCTCTTTGCAGGTGGTTTATTTCACTGCAACATTTCCTTATCTGATCCTCTTCATCCTCTTCATCCAAGGCGTGACACTTGAAGGGGCAGGAGAAGGACTCAAGTTTTACCTCGTTCCCGATTTCAACCGACTTTACGATGTTCAGGTAAGAAACTGCAACTACAGTCGCTCAAAAAAGTATCCAAACGCTATGGTTGATTACAGAATTCATAAAAAAAAATCTTTGCCAGATATTTTTTCTGAATTCTGCAATCAACCATAGTGTTAGGATATTTTTTGAGCGACTGTACACGAAGGTTGCCAGATCACTAATTCCTAAAAAATTCGTTGTCAGATATTTTTTCTGAATTCTGTAATCAACCATAGTGTTGGGATATTTTTTTTTGAGCGACTGTACACGAAGGTTGCAAGATCACTAATTCCTTAAAAATTTGTTGTCAGATATTTTTTTGAAATCTGTAATCAACCATAGTGTTCGGATATTTTTTGAGCGACTGTATACGAAGGTTGAGCAGATCACTAATTCCTAAAAAATTTGTTGTCAGATATTTTTTCTGAATTCTGTAATCAACCATAGTGTTCGGATATTTTTTTGAGCGACTGTACACGGTTGCCAGATCACTAATTTCTAAAAAATTCGTTGTCAGATATTTTTTCTGAATTCTGTAATCAACCATAGTGTTTGGATATTTTGTGGAGCGACTGTATTAGCTAAAATACACTGAGATTCAACAATATTCAACTATGTACGAGGGTGGGTCAATTACTTCATGGATTGCTGTCGCCAGCGATTAGCGGCTTTTCGTACGAGTTAATACATGAAATGTGGCAACACATCGACTCTTTGGGAGTGAGGGTGGGTTCAGTCGGTAGCACGCCAGGCTCGCAATCTGCAGTTCCCAGGTTCGAGTCCCAGCTTTGTCAGCGTAGAGATTTATCTCCGCAAAACTCCCGCCCTGCCCACGGTCAGTAGGAGACACCGATGGGCTTAGAAATGCCGCCGTCAGTCGGATGGGACATTAAGCCGTGGCTCCGTGTGCGGGAGAGTCACACCATGTGCCCGTTAAAGAACACGGTCGATGGCCTTGACGGGAGGCTACCATCTGTATCCTAACAGCTGTTCCAGCGGATTCCCTCCCCCAAACTTAACAGAACCTTTGGAGTTCTTATGACCTGGCAATTTAGCCCATAATTGTGCAAAAAGTGCCGCTCAGAGGTAAAACAACCCAAACACTGTTCACGTTGAAGAACACGCTGGATGGTCTTGACGAGAGGCTACTAATGTGTTCCTTAAATCTGTCTGTCTCACAACACTTGTTCCAGTGGGTCCCCTCCACCAACTTTCTCTGAGCCTTCGGGGTCCATGTGACTTGACCATTTAGCCCATGGTGTGCAAAAAAGTGCCGCTCCGAGGTAAAACAATCCAACGTTAAAGAACACGTTGCATGGGCATTGACGGAAGGCTACCATCTGTCTCCCAACAGCTGTTACAATGGGTCCCCTCCCCCAACCTTCTCTGAGCCTTCGGGGTCCTTGTGACCTGGCCATTTAGCCCATGGTGTGCAAAGAAGTGCCGCTATGAGGTAAAACAATCCAACATTAAAGTACACGTAGCATGGCCTTGACGGGAGGCTACCATCTGTCTCCCAACAGCTGTTCCAGTGGGTCCCCTCCCCCAACCTTCTCTGAGCCTTCGGGGTCCTTGTGACCTGGCCATTTAGCCCATGGTGTGCAAAAAAGTGCCGCTCAGAGGTAAAACAACCCAACGTTAAGGAACACATTGGATGGCCTTGACGGGAGGCTACCGTCTGTCTTCCAACAGCTGTTGTAGTGGGTCCCCTCCCCCAACCTTCTCTGATCCTTCGGGGTCCATGTGACTTGGCCATTTAGCCCATGGTGTGCAAAAAATTGCCGCTCAGAGGTAAAACAATCCAACGTTAAAGAACACGTAACATGGGCATTGACTGTCTCCCAACAGCTGTTCTAGTGGGTCCCCTCCCCCAAACCTTCTCTGTACCTTCGCAATCCTTGTAACCTGGCAATTTAGCCCATGGTGTGCAAGAAAGTGCCACTCAAAGATAATTCAACCATTCTATATTTTGAAGGGTAGTCCTATATTTTAAGGCGTTGTCCTATGTATTTATGAAATATCCTATATATTTCCTATGAATAATCCTATATATTTTGTTCAGTCCATTAAAAGTCCCCTTTTTTTATCCTAAAAAAAACTTGCCACTAATTTTTTTGTTCAGTTCATTAAAAGTCCCCTTTTTTTGATCGCAAAAAAAAATTTGCCACTAATTTTTTTTGTTCAGTCCATTAAAAGTCCCCTTTTTTTGATCCCAAAAAAACTTTCCACTAATTTTGATATATTTTTCTTATTATTATTGTTCATATGATTGGTGAATTAACAACACATGAATATAATATTTATAATTCGGAATTGCTTCATTCTACAAAATAATTAAATGATCTATGTAATAATGTGAATCCTGAACAGCAATTAAAAGTTATTTTATTGATAAGTTTGTTCTTTTTCACATTTTTGAAAAAAAATCGTTTTAAATAACACAAATGATATACATATAAATAAATAATAAATAAATATTCCCTCAAGCAGCTACTTGCTATATTGGTCTGACAGGACTCTGTCAGTTAATATGCCGTAGGAGAAGGTTGTGAGGATGGCAGGACCGCAGCAGAAAAACAACACAAACGTCCATGCCTTGTTCCAGGACTCGAACCCAGGTCCCTTAGATCTGTAGTCAAGTTAGCTAACCATTCGGCTAAGGGACTTTTTCTTTACATTTAGCACTTTTTGAGGATGACTTTGCTGGACATAGCATGAAATGAAAAGTATGACGGGACCCAATGGAACAGCTGTTGGGAGACAGATGGTAGCCTCCCGTCGAGGCCATCCAATGTGTTCTTTAACGTTGGGTTGTTTTACCTCTGAGGCGCACTTTTTTGCACACCATGGGACAGGTCACAAGGACCCCTAAGGCTCAGAGAAGGTTGGGGGAGGGGACCCATTGGAACAGCTGTTGGAAGACATATGGTAGCCTCCCGTCTAGGCCATCCAGTGTGTTCTTTAACGTTGGGCTGTTTTACCTCTGAGGAGCACTTTTTTGCACACCATGGGCTAAATGGACAGGTCACAAGGACCCCTAAGGCTCAGAGAAGGTTGGGGGAGGGGACTCACTGGAACTGTTGTTGGGAGACAGATGGTAGCCTCCCGTCAAGGCCATTCAGTGTGGTCTTTAACGTTGGGTTGATTTACATCTGAGGAGCACTTTTTTGCACACTATGGGCTAAATGGACAGGTCACAAGGACCCCGAAGGCTCAGAGAAGGTTGGGGGAGGGGACTCACTGGAACTGTTGTTGGGAGACAGATGGTAGCCTCCCGTCAAGGCCATCCAGTGTGATCCTTAACGTTGGGTTGTTTTACCTCTGAGCGGCACTTTTTTGCACACCATGGGTTAAATGGCCAGGTCGCATGTACCCTGAAATCTCAGAGAAGGTTGGGGGAGGGGACCCACTGGAACAGCTGTTGGGAGACAGATGGTAGCCTCCCGTCAAGGCCATCGAATGTGATCCTTAACGTTGGGTTGTTTTACCTCTGAGAAACACTTTTTTTTGCAGACCATGAGCTAAATGGACAGGTCACAAGGACCCCGAAGGCTCAGAGAAGGTTGGGGGAGGGGACTCACTGGAACTGCTGTTGGGAGACAGATGGTAGCCTCCCGTCAAGGCCATCCAATGTGTTCTTTAACGGTGGGTTGTTTTACCTCTGAGGAGCACTTTTTTGCACACCATGGGCTAAATGGGCAGGTCACAAGAACGCCGAAGGCTCAGAGAATTTTGGGGGAGGGGACTCACTGAAAATGCTGTTGGGAGACAGATGGTAGCCTCCCGCAAGGCCATCCAGTGTGTTCTTTAACGTTGGGTTGTTTTACCTGTGAGGAGCACTTTTTTTGCACACCATGGGCTAAATGGACAGGTCACATGGACCCCGAAGGCTCAGAGAAGGTTGGGGCAGGGGACCAACTGGAACAGCTGTTGGGAGACAGATGGTAGCTTCCTCTCAAAGCCATCCAGCGTGTTCTTTAACGTGCACAGGGTATGGCTCTCCCGCACGGGGCCCCGGCTTTACGTCCCATCCGACGGACGGCGGCCTTTCCAAGCCCATCGGTGTCCCCTACTGACCGTGGGCAGGGCGGGGAATTTTGCGGAGATAAATCTCAACGCTGACCCAGATGGGACTCGAACCTGGGGAATACAGATTACGAGCCTGGCGCGCTGCCGACTGAGCCACCCCCGCCCCCACCGTTCTGTGGTAAGCTAACTTAAGATAATGGTAAGTATATAGCGATCTGGTAGAAGTCATATGGTAAGTCCGAGGACAATTCAAGAGAAAGAAAGAATCAGACAGATGGCTAATCAAGTACAATAAACTAGAATCTTTCTCAGAGATACAAAGGGAATAGTAAATCCTTAAATATTAGATGAATGCTGTTGAAAATCGAGATTTAAATAGATAAAATTATAATCTTGATTTTATAGTAAGATTCCATTCACATAACACAGAAATTTTCTAATATTTTGTTAGGGCAATGTAACTCAGTTCCATATATTGTAAAGGTTTCTGCGATTCCAAAATATTATTTACGGAAAAGTTTTTTCCAATTACTCATGTCATCGTTACGTTGCCAGCGTATTGATGCAGCCACCTATCGTTGCCGACATCACACAATACTGAATCATCGTTCAAACTATTAGTTAAAGACAGCAGAAAATAGACAGCACAGTAAATATACACATATGAACAAATCCGTATCAGAATCCAATCTTGAAGCAAACGGTAAATAGCGTAATAACACGCCTTGAAATCAGCAGGCATCACGCCTTGGCTTCGGCAGACCACTAAGGGGCCATGGGACCACTGGTTTAACCTCTCCAAAGACACCATGATCTCCATCTGTTGTGATTTTTTTTATCTTCAGGTTTGGGAGGCTGCGGCGATCCAGGTGTTTTATTCCTTCAGCATTGGAGGAGGAGGAATGATGACGTATGCCAGCTACAATCGCTTCAAGAACAACTTACTAAGGTAAGCTATCTCTCTTATCAGCACACACCTACACCCAATATTCAGAGGGTGGCTTAGTCGGTAGCGCGCCAGGCTCGTAATCTGGAGTTCCCATGTTCGAGTCCCAGCTGGTTCAGCATTGAGATTTATCTCTGCAAAATTCCCCCGCCCTGCCCACGGTCAGTAGGGGACACCGATGGGCTTGGAAATGCCACCGTCCGTCGGATGGGACGTTAAGCCGTGGACCCGTGTGCGGGAGAGCCATACTTTGTGCACGTTAAAGAACACGTTGGATGGCCTTGACGGGAGGCTACCATCTGTCTCCTAACAGCTCTTCCAGTGGGTCCCCTCCCCCAACCTTCTCTGAGCCTTCGGGGTGTGCACAAAAGTGCCGCTCAGAAGTAAAACAACCCAATGTTAAAGTCTGTCTCCCAACAGCTGTTCCAGTGGGTACCCTTCCCCAACCTTCTCTGAGTTTTCAGGGCCCTTGTGACCTGGCCATTTAGCCCATGGTGTGCACAAAAGTGCCGCTCAGAAGTAAAACAACCCAATGTTAAAGAACACACTGGATGGCCTTGACGGGAGGCTACCATCTGTCTCCCAACAGCTGTTCCAGTGGGTCACCTCTCCCAACCTTCTCTGAGCCTTCGGGGTTCTTGTGACCTGGCCATTTAGCCCATGGTGTGCACAAAAGTACCGCTCAGAAGTAAAACAACCCAATGTTAAAGAACACAGTGGATGGCCTTGACGGGAGGCTACCATCTGTCTCCCAACAGCTGTTCCAATGGGTCCCCTCCTCCAACTTTTTCAGCGCTCTCGGGGTCCTTGTGAACTGTCCATTTAGCCCATGGTGTGCAGAAAAATGCCCCTCAGAGGTTAAACAACCCAACTCAATCCTTAATGGTCCCAACTGTTTCCTAGCAGTTTTCCAGTGGGTTCCCTTTCCCCAAACCTTCGCTTAGCACTCGGGATCCTTGTGACCTGACCATTAAGCCCATTGTGTACAACAAAAGGGCCTCTCAGAGGTCAAATAATCCAAACCATAGAAACATTTCTTAATTTTCTTTTTCTTCCCATTTACAGACGCTTCATTTTAGCTCAAAGAAAGCTAATTTAACTACATTTTAAAAGGGTGGGTTGGGTTATTTTACCTCTGAGCGGCACTTTTTTTCACACCTTGTGCTAAATGGCCAGATGACAAGAACCCCGAAGGCTCAGAGAAGGTTGGGGGAGGACACCCACTGGAACAACTGTTGGGACACAGATTGTATCCTCTCGTCAAGGCCATCCAGCGTATTCTTTAACGTTGGCTTGTTTTACATCTGAGGAGCACCATGCGCTAAATGGACACGTCACAAGGACCCCGAAGGTAGTAGTAGTAGTAGTATCCTTTATTTCCATTTATATTAAATTTTGATACAATATAAATATTTACAAAAATTTTGGAAATATACAACTCCACAAGAGTTCACAGACTCGCACGCGGAGTATAAGGTAAAAATAAAAAACATATATAAACATTAGAAACAACATTTTAAGTATATTACCATATTCATATTTTCTGTCATGGTTACATCAACAACATAGTAACAGAATCAACTATAAATACACCAATTTTTATTCAAAAATTTAACATCCCAAAGAGCAAACAAATAAAAAGCAAATTTTAGAATCAGAAATATAGGGGAAAAACCCTCCAACCTAAAGAAAGTTTTCTATATCATCTATGTTAGAAATCCAATCTCTTAGTTTTCGATAAAACGTAAAAGAATTTATTTCATCCTTTAAAGTTTTAGGTAAACTGTTAAATATTTTAGGCGCCAAAAATATATAATGTTTTTGCGTAATAGTTTTCTTCGGAAGTGATACAATGAAATTAATATGTGCACTTGTTCTGGTATTCTGCATTACATTTTTAATGTCACTTTCTCTATAGTGCTTTTTTAAATATAAGATCACATTATAAACATACATTTTCCGTAGTGGTAAAATTTGAAGATCATTATAAAAATATTTCACACTATCATATTTTTTTTTTCTTAATATACATCTAATTACTCTATTTTGAATAGTAACCAAGGATTTAATATTACTATAAAACATTCCTCCCCAAGATATTATTCCATAACTTAAATATGACTTAACCCAAGCATTATATATAAGCTTTAAAAAAGTAAGATTCATAAAATTTCTAATATAAAACAATTTTGGAATTATTGCATTAATTTTTTTTATCAAATATTTAATATGTTCATTCCAATTTAACTGACTGTCTATATATACGCCCAAATATTTATAATATTCTACTCTTTCAATTGCTTCACATGCACACTGATGTCCTAAACAATTTACAGAATGATATAATAATTTACTTTTTAACTTATCGACTTTATTACGTTTTAAATTGAAATATAAATATTTCGTTTTATTAATATTCAATAACAATTTATTTTTTAAGAACCATTTGCTAATATTACCCAAGTCTTCATTTATTTCTTCAATTAAAATATTCTCATTGTCAGCCGCATATATCAAAGCTGTATCATCAGCGAAAGTTATTATCTTTCCTTTAAGTTCAAGATTATAAAGATCGTTTATAAAAACGTTAAATAATATTGGCCCCAACATAGAACCCTGTGGAACTCCATATTTTAGTTCAATTCCCTTACTAAACAGGTTTATCGTTTTTACTCTTTGAATTCTATTTTTCAAATATGTTTCCAACCATTTAAAAACATTTCCTCGAATTCCAGCCATTTCAAGTTTTTTTATCAGCAAATCATGCGAAACCGAGTCAAACGCTTTTTTGATGTCCAAAAGTAACACAACAGTTTTCAACTTATCATTTATAGATCTGTATACTGTGGAAGTCAATTGTAATATAACATCCTGAATACCTACATTTTTTCTAAACCCATACTGATGATCAGAAAAAAATTTATTTCTATTCAAGAAATTTAAAATTCTAGTTTTAAGTAACTTTTCGAAAATCTTTGAAAAAACTGAGAGCAAGGATATCGGTCTGTAATTTGCGATATCTAAATATTCACCTCCTTTATATATTTGGACAACGGTTGAATCTTTCAAAATCGAGGGAAAACATCCAGATGATAACGCTAAGTTAAATAGGTAACATAATATATTTACAATATAACTTTTTATCTCTTTTAGTGTCTCTACAGATATCTGATCTCTTCCAACTGCTTTTCCTAATTTTAATGATGCAATAACTGCAAAAATCTCATTCTCTGATAAATAATCAATAAAAATGGAATTTTGAGATGAAATCGATTTATGACTTTCATTATCAGCATAATCAGGAATTTCCTTTACAAGATTGCCAACAATTTCTGTATAATAGGTATTAAATTTATCAATAAACAATGCAGGATTTTCATTAAAAGAATAAATAATATCATTTATTTTTATTTCTGAAGGGGACATTAAGTTCTTTTGCTGTCTACCAGACAAATCATTTATAATTTTCCAAAATTGTTTAGTATCACCGTCACTATCTAAAAATTTTGCAATGTAATACTTTGACTTTGCTTCTTTGATTAATTTTAATATTAAGTTTCTGTATTTTCTAAAATAATTATTTAGGTTTGTATTAAATGATTGATTTTTACTCAACTTATATAACTTATTTTTCTTTTTAATAGAATTTAAAAGAGCATTTGTTATCCATGGTTTCAACCTCTTTTCTCTATTCTTTAAATATATAGTTTCTTTTGATAACTCTATCATATCCTGCAATTTCAATAAAAATAACCTGAATGAAGCATTTACATCATTTCCCATTTTAATTTCATTCCAGTCTTTATCCTTCAAAGATTCTTTCAACTTGTTTACATTTATCCTACGTATTGTATTGATTTTTTTCCGATTTCTGTTCAATTCTAACTGGAAATTTATTCCTATAAAATAATGATCGGTAATATTAAGTTTAATAATACAAGTAGTTAAATTATTTTGGATCATACTTCTTACAAATACATGGTCCAAACAAGTTTTTGCTTCCTCTCTAGTGATCTCTACATGACACACAATAAAACCATTTGACTTAATCAGCTGTAAATATTCATGTTTGATTTTATCATTTCCTTTTAGATCCCTATCACCTATTACGAAAACATTATTATTATTTATAGTTTCTAGTTTATTTCCTAGTTCTGTAACAAAATTTTGTTTTGTATATGAATGTAACCTGTAAAACGCCAGTAGGAGAAATGTTATATTATTTAGTTTAAAAGAAATTTCTACCATATTGGCAGTAACAAACGCATTATTAAATCCATACACTGTTATGCACTGTTTAACAAACACAATCACTCCACCTGATCTACTTTCATTTTGGCATTTATAATAAACTTTATAAATAGGTATTGTGTACAATTGTATTTCATCATCACCAATCCATATCTCTGTTAAAACAATTATATCAGGTTTAAGTTCTATTAAATTTAAGTAAAGTAAGAAACGCATTATTAAATCCATACACTGTTATGCACTGTTTAACAAACACAATCACTCCACCTGATCTACTTTCATTTTGGCATTTATAATAAACTTTATAATTAGGTATTGTATACAATTGTATTTCATCATCACCAATCCATATCTCTGTTAAAACAATTATATCAGGTTTAAGTTCTATTAAATTTAAGTAAAGTAAAACATGATCAAAATTCCTCCGCAAACTTCTGATGTTACCCATAATAACATTTATACCCCCAGGCCATTTATACAAATTCCTATCATAAACATTGTCACTATCTATTTCACAGACCCTGTATATTTCATCCAAATTACAATCATCAAAAACAGAAATTGTTTCCATGTCATTGCCATTGTTCAGCATCTCAGTATCAGAAACAATATTGTTACTCATCGTTTTATTTTCCATTTCACTAATCCATTAACAGATTTAAATCATCACTATCCCTAATCCTTAGCACCCTGGATGTTTCAGTTTTCCTTACGTAAAGTTTTGAGTCCTTGACCCATACAAACTTAAAATCTTTTTCCCTATGTAATTTCTTTAATTCATACAGTAGCTGCTTGTTTTCTTGTGTTAGATGATCATTTACGTAAACTCTACCATCAGGCAGCCCCTCATGTATTTCCTTAGTGAATAATGTCTTCTTTAATTTCCAACACTTGATCCAATTTTCTTTCATTTTTCTCATAGCTAGCTGGACAATAATTGGTTTAATTTTTTGTTTATTTTTTGTTGGCACTCTGTGAACAGCCTGTATATTCATATCTTCATCCTGTACATTTACTACACCTGCGATATGAGTAACTATCTCCTTCACATTTTCATTCATTGTTTCAGGAACTCCCACTATCTCTAAATTACAATTCCTACTGTTTTGCTCTAAATCATTCATTTTCCCTTTTAATCCCTTAATTTCTTTCTGCAAAGTTTGATTTTCAGTCATAAGTCTTTCATTTTGTTGTTGGACATCTTTAATTTGTTTAGTTAACTCAGTCAAAATTCTCAAAAAATCATCTAATTTATCAGAACAATACGTAGTGCATTTTTTATATTCCTCTAGTTCTTTTAATAATTCTTTTTTGGACCTGTCATTTATTTCTATCATGTCTTTCCTAAGATCGGTCATCTGTTTACTGAACATTTCATCAATGTGTTGAATCATTTCAACAGACATGGCTCTATCTTATGGCTCTTTCGATGTCACAGTATCACGTGAACCACTTGGGCCAACACTCGCTCACCTCTCTTCCCTTTCCCTGTAGAATCTGCCCTACACCTGTGACATTTCCATCGATTTTTACTCTCAGAGCTCATTTTGCGAAAATTGGTCTCTCCCGAAGGCTCAGCGAAGGTTGGGGGAGGGGACCCACTGGAACAACTGTTGGGAGACAGATGGTAGCCTCCCGTCAGGGACATCCAGCGTGTTCTTTAACATTGGGTTATTTTATCTCTGAGCGGCACTTTTTTTCACACCTTGGGCTAAATGGCCAGGTCACAAGGACCCCGAAGGCTCAGAGAAGGTTGGGGGAGGGGACCCACTGGAACAACTGTTTGGGAGACAGATGGTAGCCTCCCATCAAGGACATCCAGCGTGTTCTTTAACGTTGGGTTGTTTTACCTCTGAGTGGCACATTTTTTCCATACAGTGGGTTAAATGGCCAGGTCACAAGGGCCCCGAATGGTCAGAGAAGGTTTGGGGAGGGGACCACCGGAACAACTGTTGGGAGACAGATGGTAGCCTCCCGTCAAGGACATCCAGCGTGTTCTTTAACATTGGGTTGTTTTATCTCTGAGGAGCACTTTTTTGCACACCATGCGCTAAATGGACAGGTCACAAGGACCCCGAAGGCTCAGAGAAGGTTGGGGGAGAGGACCCACTGGAGTAGCTGTTGGGAGACAGATGTTAGCCTCCTATCTAGGCCATCTAGCGTATTCTTTGACGAGTACAGGGTATGGCTCTCTGGCATACGGGTCACGGCTTAGCGTCCCATCCGACGGACGGCGGCCTTTCCAAGCCCATTAGTGTCCCCAACTGACTGTGGGCAGGGCAGGGAATTTTGCGGAGATAAATCTCAATGCTGACCCAGCTGGGACTCGAACCTGGGAACTACAGATTAGGAGCCTGGCGCACTACTGACTGAGCCACCCCCGCTCCCACATTATGAAGGGGTGGGGGTGGCTAGAAACTGTATAACAGAGAAAAAAATGTAGAAAAGTTAGTAATTATGATTTAAAATAAAGTCTTAAAACAAAATAACCACTATGATGGAAAATGCCTTAAAATTATTCCTAAATATGAAAAATTCTTCTTCGGAATGTTTCGAATTTAGTTTCTTCTGTCGTTAGTTTCGATTTTATTTGATTAACAAATGGCATTCAGTAAGCTGAAAACAAATATCTGTAAACTATGCAAAACCAGAACCGCGATCGGACACTCGATTATCCGGCGCCGGATTAACCGGATTATTAAAAAAAAAGTACTTCCGAAAATAATTTGGGAACGAGAAAGCGGCCGTAAAAATTACGATGCGACAGTGAAAAGTTATTTAGTAAGGCAACAAAAAATCAAGGGTATTTTTTTTAATTTAATCGGTAGCGCCTGGGCCCGGGAGTTAAAATAGTGACATCACGTTAGGGCAGGGATGGGCAATTGTTTTCCTACCTACACTGCGCATGCGTATTGACGTGGCCGTCCTAGTGGAAAATACGAGACGAATCTTAGGTCGCGCACGGATTCGTCTGGATCGTTAAATTATGATTTAAAATAAAGTCTTAAAACAAAATAACCACTATGATGGAAAATGCCTTAAAATTATTCCTAAATATGAAAAATTCTTCTTCGGAATGTTTTGAATTTAGTTTCTTCTGTCGTTAGTTTCGATTTTATTTGATTAACAAATGGCATTCAGTAAGCTGAAAACAAATATCTGTAAACTATGCAAAACCAGAACCGCGATCCGGACACTCGATTATCCGGCGCCGGATTAACCGGATTATTAAAAAAAAAGTACTTCCGAAAATAATTTGGGAACGAGAAAGCGGCCGTAAAAATTACGATGCGACAGTGAAAAGTTATTTAGTAAGGCAACAAAAAATCAAGGGTATTTTTTTTAATTTAATCGGTAGCGCCTGGGCCCGGGAGTTAAAATAGTGACATCACGTTAGGGCAGGGATGGGCAATTGTTTTCCTACCTACACTGCGCATGCGTATTGACGTGGCCGTCCTAGTGGAAAATACGAGACGAATCTTAGGTCGCGCACGGGAAGGAAATCTCGGTTCAAGGCGGATTTTTCTGACTGTCTTGGTGGGCCACAAAAAACTCTTAGCGGGCCGAATGTGGCCCGCGGGCCGCTATTTCCCCACCCCTGCGTTAGGGTGATGTTTTGCAGGATTTTATAGTTTAAAATTATTATAAGCGTCATATTAAATTTATTTTAACATATTTCGTTGAATGTTTATCTTGAACATTATTATTTTATCTGTTATTATATTTTATTTTTTGTATAAAGCATTGACCATTGCACCTTTTTTTTTAACGTTAAAGCTGTAATCAGAATTTCAGCTGAACGTCTGCACGATTTTTATTTTATTTTGGAAATATAAACTAAAAATACTTTGATCTTGGGGTGGCTCAGTCGGTAGCGCGCCAGGCTCGTAATCTGCAGTTCCCAGGTTCGAGTCCCAGCTGGGTCAACGTTGAGATTTATCTCCGCAATATTCCCCGCCTTGCACAAGGTCAGTAGGGGACACCGATGGGCTTGGAAAGCCCGCCGTCCGTCGGATGGGACGTTAAGCCATGGGACCGTGTGCGGGAGAGCCATACCATGTGCATGTTACAGAACACGCTGGATGGCCTTGACGGAAGGCTACTATATGTCTCCTAACAGCTCTTCCAGTGGGTCCCCTTCTCCAATATTCCCTGAATTTTCGGGGTCCTTGTGACCTGGCCATTTAGTCCATGGTGTGCAAAAAAGTGCCGCTCAGAGGTAAAACAAACCAGCCCATAAGGTAAACGTTCAACGGAATATGTCAAAGTAAAAATCACTATGACGCTTACATTAATTTAAAACAATAAAAGCCTGTAAAATATCTTACAACTCAACTGGAAATGCTGCAGAGCAAGCTAAACGGTCGCCCCCTAATGTGACGTCACGATTTTAACGCCAGGCCCTCTCCCATCTAGAACGCCCTGCTACAATCCATCATCTGAGAAAGATGACTTTTAGCTTTGTTATATTATAACTATAGTACTTCAAACCCATCTCAAAGAAAACCATGCACGCAGAATTGTAAGCTTTGAAATTTTACTAACTGTACCATGACACGTACAATAAAGTATTCGAAAGGTGTTCAGAATTATTTGGTCAGGCAGTGTATTTGTAACGCGAATTCATTCATTTTTTGTTTGCAGAGATGTGATCATCATTGGAATCGGCGACATGCTCACCAGCATCTTCAGTGGCTTAGTGGTTTTTGCCATGTTGGGTTTCATGTCTCGTCAAATGGACAAGCCCGTTGCAGAGGTTGTCGAATCAGGTAAACAGAATTTTCATGATTTGGGTATTAAAAAAAATATTTGACGGCAAAATCAATTTCAGGTGTCTAGAACACGGGTTCTCAACGTGGGGCACGCGGTAAAATTTTTTGGGGTACGTCGTGAGAGCTCAAAAGTCGCTGAACTGGCATTATTATACTATAAGTATAGTTTATCTATCTACACAAGGGGTATGCCAGATACATACACGTTTCCAGGTTGTACGTGAAGCATAAAAGGTTGAGAACCACTGATATTATGTTTTATTTTATTCCCATTGTTATATTATAACTATTGTTTAATCTATCTATACAAGACATACGCCAGTTACATACACATTTCCAGGAGATACGTGAAGCATAAAAAGTTGAGAACCACTGATATATGTTTTATTTTATTCCCATTCTTATATTATAACTATAGTTTTATCTATCTATACAAGGGGTACGCCAGTTACATACACATTTCCAGGGTATACGTGAGGCATAAAAGGTTGAGAACCACTGATATATGATTTATTCGCCTTGTTATACTATAACTATGGTTTTATCTATCTATACAAGGGGTACCCCAGTTACATACACATTTCCAGAGGGTGCCTGAAGCATAAGAGGTTAAGAACCCCTGATATATGTTTATTTTTATTCCCACTCTATAACTATAGTTTAATCTATCTATGCAAGAGGTAAGGCAGTTACATACATATTTCCAGCGTGTACGTGAAGCATAAAAAGGTTGAGAACCACTGATATATGTTTTATTTTATTCCCACTGTAATATTATAACTATTGTTTAATCTATCTATGCAAGACATACGCCAGTTACATACATATTTCCAGGGGATACGTGAAGCATAAAAAGGTTGAGAACCACTGATATATGTTTTATTTTATTCGCTTTGTTTTACTATAACTGTTGTTTTATCTATCTATACAAGGTGTACGCCAGTTTCATACACATTTCCAGAGGGTGTGTGAAGCATAAAAGGTTGAGACCACTGATATATGTTTTATTTTATACCCATTTTTGTATTATAACTATAGTTTGATCTATCTATGCAAGAGGTGCTCCAGCTACATAGACATTTCCAAGGGATACGTGAAGCATAAAAGATTGAGAACCACTTATATATGTTTTATTATATTCGCCTTGTTATACTATAACTATGGATTTATCTATCTATACAAGGGGTTCGCCAGTTGCATACACATTTCCAGGGTGTACGTGAACCATAAAACGTTGAGAACCCTTGATATATGTTTTATTTTATTCCCATTGTTATATTATAACTATTCTTTTATCTATCTATACAAGGGGTACGCCAGTTACATACACATTTCCAGGGTGTACGTGAAGCAAAAAATGGTTGAGAACCACTGATATATGATTTATTTTATTCCTATTGTTACACTATAACTATAATTTTATCTATCTATACAAGCGGTACGCCAGTTACATACACATTTCTAGGGGGTACGTGAAGCATAAAAATGTTGAGAACCACTGATATATATGTTTTATTCCTATTGTTATACTATAACTATAGTTTAATCTATCTATACAATGGGTACGCCAGTTATCTACACATTTCCACGGGATACGTGAAGCATAAAAGGTTGAGCACCACTGATATATGTTTTATTCCCCTTGTTATGTTCTGCCGTCCCATGACCGAGTGGTTAGTGCGCTTGGCTACTGATCTAAGGGACCTGGGTTCGAGCCCCGGGCATGGCTGTGTGTGTCGCTTTTCTGTTCAAGGAAAACGTGAGGTGTACGTGAATTGTTATATTATATTGTTATATTATGACTATAGTTTTATCTATCTATACAAGGGAGTAGTTAAACAGAAGAGTGAGCAGTTAGGTTCCTCCCCGCCCCCCCCCCCCCCTGCGCCAGCAGCCGATGTTCGAATGGGTTGATATTTATAACCGATTAAAAATTATTTATTAGTCTTCTCATTGTTGTGGGATTTTTAGCTCTATTCATTATAATGTGCGGCTGCAGATCTGATTGAAAGACCCCGGGAGAAAAAAATTTAATCCCCTCTGGCATGCGTTTGAAACAACCAAACGGGTTGACATTTATGACCGCTTAAAAATTATTTATTAGCCTTCTCATTGTTGTGGGATTTTTAGCTCTATTCATTATAATGTGCGGCTGCAGATCTGATTGAAAGACCCCGGGAGAAAAAATTTAATCCCCTCTGGCATGCGTTTGAAACAACCAAACGGGTTGACATTTATGACCGCTTAAAAAATTATTTATTAGCCATCTCGTGGAAAGCCCTCTCTGGCATTCAGCAGATCCATGAGAAAAAATTAAGTCCCTCTGGCATCCGTTTGAAACAGTCGAACGGGTTGACATTTATGTCCGCTTAAAAAATTATTTATTAGCCATCTCGTGGAAAGCCCTCTCTGGCATTCAGCAGATCCATGAGAAAAAAATTAAGTTCCTCTGGCATTCGTTTGAAACAGCCGAACGGGTTGACATTTATGCCCGCTTAAAAATTATTTATTAGCCTTCTCATTTGTGAGGGAAGACTGACATTCATAAGAATAAAGGATTGGCCTACAGCTAGGTTGACATTTATGACTGAACTCATTGGTGAGAAAAGTTTTATTAGCCGTACTCTGACATTCATTAAAATGTTTGTGTGTGCCAGCATAATATAGCTTCCGCCGCCGACGACATTGTTAAAGTCTCCCAGTATCAAATCCTTTCAGGTATGCGCGTTCAGCTCTGAAAAAAAAAATTACGCTTAGAGACGAAAAAAAGGAATTCGATACCACGATCGACGAAACCTGGACGCCTCAGATGATGATGATCCATTCTTTCGTTTAGAGAGGTATTTGAAAGGCCTCCTAATAATGTGTCGTTAATATTTGGGACCACTCAAATCCTATCAGATATGGGTTGGTCAATAACGGGTGTCCAGAAGAAGCCGCTCGGTGACATTTATGAAGACTGAAAATAATTTGCGACTTTATGAAAGAAATCGAGATTAAAGCGCCAAGAAGCGGGGATGAGACTATCAATAACGGCTTGGATAAAAAAAGAATCACGTCAGTTTTATTAGGATCTAAAAAATAGTTGTATCTTTTGACTACGAATGAAACCTTTTGTTAACAAGAATCTTTATGTCATAGCTTTAGGAGGCCCGAGCCGGGGCACACCGCGCTAGACTTCATTGAAAGGGAAAGTGATAACTGAGGGCAACCCCTGGTGGCGCAGATGGCGAGGTCAGAGGGGTTTTCTGACTGCGAACAGCCGAACGTTATTCCTACGAACAAAATTAAAACCTTTCACCAATTGATTCTTACATAACAGTATTGGGATGCACGAGATTATAGAAGAATATAGTTACTTAAAAACTGTAGATAATTGTTAGCCGAACAGAGTATTTAATTTTGGTTTATGTTGAAGAGGAGCTCACAGCCACGTGTTTATATGAAGAAAATTTTTAGAATAACTGAAATGACTTTTTAAACCTTTCACCAATTGATTTTTACCTAACAGTATTGGAATGCATAAGATTATAGAAGAATGTAGTTACTTAAAAACTGTAGATAATTGTGAGTCAGAGTAATTAAAGAAGTCACGCGTTCTAATAAAGAAAATTTTACAATAACTGAAATGGTCGATTTTTCCCGATAAACTTCGCGAAAAGATTTTTCAAATGAGTAATACGCTAAGAGAACGGGCTACTAAAAAATAAATATTATTATATCGAGGCAGCTGAGAAATTGGTACGCAATCAACGACAATTTTTGAAATATTTCAAGTAGCTCTAAATAAAATCGGCGTCAAAATGCTACACGCACCCGATTCATAATAATCATCTTTGATGAATATTTTGTGAACTATTAAGAAACTGTTGCGATCTTCCAAAATGGCCAGGTTGAAGGACTTTAAGAGTGAAAACCTAGACACTATTCAACCAACACAAGACAGTAATATGAAGGGATAAATAAGATTTCGGTCAACGTTAGATTATAATAGCAGGAGTTGTCTTGTAGAGAACTTTGCCTGAAAATTGCGAATAAAGATGTTAATCAAATTGTCATTAGTTAATAAATAATTGTCACAAGGACCTGATAACGTCGTATAAAAGTTATCTGAACTAAAGGAGAAGAACACAGTTAGTATCACGAGACTGCATTAAAAAGGTTTATGCAAATATACACGGAATTGAGACTCTCTACGAATCCACACGGTCGTTAAATGCGAACTTGGTGAGGTTTTGAGACGACCTTCTAAATTTTAGAAATGGCCGATTTCCGCCTCTCGGCTTTAAATCCGTACACTAAAAAATAATTTGTGGTCAGAAGATATTTTCTCGCTATAAGAAAACGAATGGAGTCACTTACGTGGCAGTATTTCTGATTTAAATACGAATAGGGTTCATTTAGGTCGGTTCGGATTTTAACTGTCAAGTTATTCAGCAAAACTATGATTTAAATCACCTGTCTACCCCCTTGACACTATTTTGATATGTATCATCTTAATTATACCAACTGATTAAAAACTCTGTTGTACCTAAATACGCTGTAGAAAGAAAGAGTCGTTATTATTAATCTATGGTTCAATCATAGTAGTTTTAAATCGTCCTGCGCTCATTGGTCAACGATTTTGATTAAAATACTGCTCTGTGTCTTGTACGATCATCATTTTCGGCCAGCAATGGAAGCGAGGTGTCAAAGTATGAGAGGGCGAAAGAGCGATCCTATTTGGAATGGTTTCAAGAAATACCCAAAGGGTAAGGGGTTTCGTGCCGTTTGCTTACAGTGTAACAAAGACATCATCGGTCTTGTACCACGCCTTAAAAGCCACCAATGTAAAGAAAAAACTATAACATCTTGGCTAGACCAGCAAATCGCATCTGTGATGAACTCTTCCGAACCTGACAAAATCAGACGGTATCTCATCGTCATACAATCTCATCTAAAGGCCATACGTGACCAAAGTTTCAACGTGAATGACTGAAAGACAATGTGACCAACCTAAGAACTGCTTCGGTCGTGAATCGTGTCGTTCCCGACTGTTTAACGTAAGAAAGATTCATTTAAGCGATGATGCTAAGCTTTTTATGGAAGATATTTGTTTGTTGTTGTTTTACCTCTGAGCTGCAATTTTTTGCACACAATGGGCTAAATGGCCAGGTCACAAGGACCCCGAAGGCTCAGAGAAGGTTGGGGGAGGGGACCCACTGGAACAGCTGTTGGGAGACAGATGGTAGCCTCCCGTCAAGGCCATCCAGCGTGTTCTTTAACGTGCACAGGGTATGGCTCTCTCGCACACGGGGCCACGGCTTAACGTCCCATCCGACGAACGGCGACCTTTCCAAGCCCATCGGTGCCCCCTACTGACCGTCGGTAGGGCGGGGAATTTTGCGGAGATAAATCTCAACGCTGGCCCAGCTGGGACTCGAACCTGGGAACTACAGATTACGAGCCTGGCACGCCACCGCCTATGGAAGATAATTCATCCTATGTGAAGAAACTTTCCTATGTGTACGAGCATTTGAATACGTACTCGCTAAATATTGATAGTGTGGAAATATTGTTACTAATAAAGGATTTTGTATATATGATTTCGTAGTGAACATCGATTTGTTGTAGTATGTCTGATTATTTCTTAGCGCAGTTAAGTTTACAACGACCTAAAGGCTACGTGCTTTACAAACTCGTGAAACAAAGTGGGGTATGACTGATTGATATGTTAAATTCTATTCTGAAAATAAATACATGAAATGCTTCAAACATTTGTCCGACTTCAAACTGAAAATACAAATTATTATGTATCTTATTACACTCGCCAATATCAGATTAATGAATGTTTTTGCAAGATTATGCTGAAATTAGCCTCCAATGTGTAGAACCAACGTGTTAAACTGTGTTGCTTATGTCCCACAAATCGTATTAAAGAGAAATGTAGACACCGCAACTCATTTCTTAGAGCTAAATTTGTAATGTGTTGCATATAACTGACTGATAATTTTAGCACTTGGTCATTTATGAAAGTATTTTCCTTCTCGAGTAGTTGGGAAGAGAATAGTTTCTTTCTGTAAGAAAGCTTTTTTTTTTTGGTGCAATGTTTCCAATAGTTACTTAACAATTGTTATTTCTAAAAAGCGAACTATCAGAAATTATGTAAAGGACATCAAAAGATAATATTTATTGCACGAAGTAAAATGGAATTATTTACAGCACTTCAGCCAAAAAGAGCACGCTTTTCTCTTTTTTACGGCGGACATTGGTCGAAGACAGAGAGCCATTTAAGCAGATACGTTTAGAACATCGCCAGCGATTGAATTTTGGTCCCACGATAGGTACCAAATCCGTTAGTCAATGATTAAACGCTGTTCTGATGTATGAGCAAGCGTTAAAGAATATTTCACACTTTGAACAGAACAAACTTTGCAGTCGTCGTTCTTTTTTCGGAAATGTAACTGGTTGAAGAAAACAATGTATTACATTTAAAATGAAGTTTGACTGCGTATAAATTTCTTTTAAAGATTTGTTTAGAAATTATCCTAACAAGTATGTTTTATAACATACCGAGGGGAGAAATTCTCTTTGTATACAGGGTGGGTCAAAAGTCCCTAAATCAACAACTTACTTATCAGGTATGCTACATTTGATAGATGTCAAATAAGATTGTTCTTCTGAATTTCAGGGTCTGACATCACGTCTATTTGTTTTGTATGTTAATGATAAGTTTTTCAGACATTTTTAATAATGCATCATAAGTCTACCCCCTCGAAGAATACTTGAAATAAACGTGAATTAACTGAATTGAAACTTTGTATTTTTTCTCGTAGTCATGTGTACAGAAATCTTCTATAAAAAAAAAATAAATAAATAAATACCCCCTCAAGCAGCTGCTTGCCACAGAGGTCTGACAGGAGCCTGTCAGTTTATATGCCACAGTAGGAGATCTGAGAGGATGGCAGGACCTCAGCAGAAAAACGACACACACATCCATGCCTAATCCGGGGCTCGAACCCAGGTCCCTTAGATCAGTAGCCAAGCGTGCTAACCACTCGGCCACGGGACGGCTATAGTAAGCTATAAATACGCAAATAAAAACTCCTATCTGATATAAAAATGGGGAGATCCTCTTTTTAAAGAAAAGGTGATTTAGGCAAGATATGTTGATCTATCATGTAACTTCCAGAAATAAAGTCTGGAAATATAATATTTTTCTTTTTACCACACCAGTTAATTCCCAAAATGAGCACAATTACAGACGTGATTTTCCGATAATAGACAGTTTGATAGAATGCGTTGCCGAATGTACTCATTATTTGAAGGAAACTTTTTTTTTGTATTTCACACAAATTTAAGATCATTTATGGTGACGGGGACCATACATCCTTTATTTCACTACTCTGTTCTTTAGATTTATTTTTCTAAAATGGCCATTTGTCTTTTATTTTGTGAATTGAAATAGTAAATTGAATATTGGCCCGCATCACACAGTCCACAGGAACATGAAATTGTCATTTCACCGGCACTCGCTAACGGCGAGGCATCTATGGCTACGGCGTTAATGTGCGTGTGTACATATTGTACTTCACTGTGTGTGTGTGTAGTGTAGAAGCTGTGGTGGGAGCGCGTGGACATCTTGAAGTTGCGTTGTCACGGGTGTACTTTGGCTCAAAATTAATTCTTTACGAAGGGAGTTCTTCAAAATGTATTTTTGATGACAAAGTAAAACAGTTAGAACTAAAAGATTCATCTTGGTGTTACCATTCTGTACATTTGCAGTTACTGGAACTTAAATATCAACGACGACAAACTATTTTATGAAGTTTTGCATTAAAAGTTATGTCACCAGTGAAAAGATCGAGGAATGACGAGTCCTGCCAACGTAAATGGGTCGAAATTTTTAAAGATTTCACAGAAAAACACGTATCTTTTAAAAACATTTCAAAAATCATTGAATTTTGCTTATGACTCCCACTGAACGAGTATTTTCATCAATGAACAATATGTGGACCAATGAAAAAAAAAAATATTGAAAGCATGCATTTATACCAAATGCAACTTTGACACGAATTGTATAGAGTTTTATGAATTTTTAAAACACAAACTGATTTATTAGAAAATGTTCATTCGTGTGAAAAGTATCAAAATTAAAATTTTTAAGTAATAATATCATTGTTGAAAATGCTA
This sequence comes from Ryuthela nishihirai, assembly GCA_038380435.1. Taxonomy (NCBI): domain Eukaryota; kingdom Metazoa; phylum Arthropoda; class Arachnida; order Araneae; family Heptathelidae; genus Ryuthela; species Ryuthela nishihirai. Next base: position 1,700,589 of record JAWZYU010000077.1, on the reverse strand, counting down.
TTTATATGCTTATATTTTATAATAAAACTTTTAGTGAAACAAATCAAACGCAACCAGCTATTTTATTATGAAATAATTTCTGATTGTTCTTTATTTTCTCAAAAAATATGGGCACCGTACTTATGGTACATATTGTATGAACTTGACATAATTTTTATAACAGAGAATAATATTAGCGTGTGTGGATTTATACACAATGGCTTTAGTAATTTAAATTCAATTTTTATCACGTCTGTAATTATGCTCATTTTGGGACTTAACTGGTGTGGTAAAAAGAAAAATATTATATTTGCAGACTTTATTTCTGGAAGTTACATGATAGATCAACATATCTTGCCTAAATCACCTTTTCTTTAAAAAGAGGATCTCCCCATTTTTATATCAGATAGGATTTTTTATTTGCGTATTTATAGCTTACTGTAGAAGATTTCTGTACACATGACTACGAGAAAAAATACAAAGTTTCAATTCAGTTAATTCACGTTTATTTCAAGTATTCTTCGAGGGGGTAGACTTATGATGCATTATTAAAAATGTCTGAAGAACTTATCATTAACATACAAAACAAATAGACGTGATGTCAGACCCTGAAATTCAGGAGAACAATGTTATTTGACATCTATCAAATGTAGCATACCTGATCAGTAAGTTGTTGATTTAGGGACTTTTGACCCACCCTGTATACAAAGAGAATTTCTCCCCTCGGTATGTTGTAAAATATACTTGTTAGGATAATTTCTAAACAAATCTTTAAAAGAAATTTATACGTAGTCAAACTTCATTTTTAATGTAATACATTGTTTTCTTCAACCAGTTATATTTCCGAAAAAAGAACCACGACTACAAAACTGTGTTCTCTTCAAAGTGTGAAATATTCTTTAACGTTTGCTCATACATCAGAACAGCATTTGATCATTGACTAACGGGTTTGGTACCTTTCGTGGGACCAAAATCCAATCGTTGGCGATGTTCTGATGTACGGTCCCCGAAACCATAAATGATCTTAAATTTATGTGAAAAAAAAAAGTTTCCTTCAAATAGTGAGTACATTCGACAACGCATTCTATCAAACTGTCTATTATCGGAAAATCACGTCTGTAATTAGGTTCATTTTGGGACTTAACTGGTGTGGTAAAAAGAAAATATTATATTTGCAGACTTTATTTCTGGAAGTTACATGATAGATCAACATATCTTGCCTAAATCACCTTTTCTTTAAAAAGAGGATCTCCCCATTTTTATATCAGATAGGATTTTTTATTTGCCTATTTATAGCTTACTGTAGAAGATTTCTGTTCTGTACATATGCCTACCAGAAAAAAAAAACAAAAAAACAAAAAAACAAAGCTTCAATTCAGTTAATTCACGTTTATTTCAAGGATTCTTCGAGAGGACAGACTTATGATGCATTATTAAAAATGTCTGAAGAACTTATCATTAACATATAGACGCGATGTCAGACCCTGAAATTCGAGGAGAGCAATGTTATTTGACATCTATCAAATGTAGCATACCTGATCAGTAAGTTGTTGATTTTAGGGACGTTTGACCCACCTTCTATACAAAGAGAACTTCTCCCAGCGGTATGTTGCAAAATATACTTGTTAGGATAATTTCTAAACAAATCTTTAAAAGAAATTTATAAGCAGTCAAACTTCATTTTAAATGTAATACATTGTTTTCTTCAACCAGTTATATTTCCGAAAAAAGAACGATGACTGCAAAGTTGTGTTCTATTCAAAGTGTGAAATATTCTTTAACGCTTGCTCATACATCAGAACAGCGTTTAATCATTGACTAACAAATTTGGTACCTTTCGTGGGACCAAAATTCAATCGCTGGTGATATTCTAAACGTATCTGCTTAAATGGCTCTCTGTCTTCGACCAATGTCCGCCGTAAAAAAAGAAAAACGTGCTCTTTTTGGCTGAAGTGCTGTAAATAATTCCATTTTACTTCGTGCAATAAATATTATCTTTTGATGTCGTTTGCATAATTTCTGATAGTTCGCTTTTTAGAAATAACAATTGTTAAGTAACTATTCGAAAAATTACACCAAAAAAGCTTTCTTACAGAAAGAAACCATTCTCTTCCCAACTACTCGAGAAGGAAAATACTTTCATAAATGACCAAGTGCTAAAATTATCAATCAGTTATGTGCAACACATTACAAATTTAGCTCTAAGAAATGAGTTGCGGTGTCTACATTTCTCTTTAATACGATTTGTGGGACATAAGCAACACAATTTAACACGTTGGTTCTACACTTTGGAGGCTAATTTCACCATAATCTTGCAAAAACATTCATTAATCTGATATTGGCGAGTGTAATAAAATATATAATAATTTGTATTTTCAGTTTGAAGTCGGACAAATGTTTGAAGCATTTCATGTATTTATTTTCAGAATAGAATTTAACATATCAATCAGTCATACCCCACTTTGTTTCACGAGTTTGTAAAGCACATAGCCTTTAGGTCGTTGTAAACTTAACTGCGCTAAGAAATAATCAGACATACAACTAATCGATGTTCACTACGAAATCATATATACAAAATCCTTTATTAGTAACAATATTTCCACACTATCAATATTTAGCGAGTACGTATTCAAATGCTCGTACACATAGGAAAGTTTCGACATGAATTATCTTCCATAAAAAGTTTAGCATCATCACTTAAATGAATCTTTTTTACGTTAAACAGTCGGGAACGACAAGATTCACGACCGAAGCAGTTCTTAGGTTGGTCACATTGTCTTTCAGTCATTCACGTTGAAACTTTGGTCACGTATGGCCTTTAGATGAGATTGTATGACGATGAGATACCGTCTGATTTTGTCAGGTTCGGAAGAGTTCATCACAGATGCGATTTGCTGGTCTAGATTTAAAACTACTATGATTGAACCATAGATTAATAATAACGACTCTTTCTTTCTACAGCGTATTTAGGTACAACAGAGTTTTTAATCAGTTGGTAAAATTAAGATGATACATATTAAAATAGTGTCAAGGGGGTAGACAGGTGATTTAAATCATAGTTTTGCTGAATATCTTGACAGTTAAAATCCGAACCGACCTAAATGAACCCTATTCGTATTTAAATCAGAAATACTGCCACGTAAGTGACTCCATTCGTTTTCTTATAGCGAGAAAATATCTTCTGACCACAAATTATTTTTTAGTGTACGGATTTAAAGCCGAGAGGCGGAAATCGGCCATTTCTAAAATTTAGAAGGTCGTCTCAAAACCTCACCAAGTTCGCATTTAACGACCGTGTGGATTCGTAGAGAGTCTCAATTCCGTGTATATTTGCATAAACCTTTTTAATGCAGTCTCGTGATACTAACTGTGTTCTTCTCCTTTAGTTCAGATAACTTTTATACGACGTTATCAGGTCCTTGTGACAATTAATCCTTGTGACTGGTGGTCTCTGCTCCACCAGGGGTCGCCCTCAGTTATCACTTTCCCTTTGAAGGAAGTCTAGCGCGGTGTGCCCCGGCTCGGGCCTCCTAAAGCTATGACATAAAGATTCTTGTTAACAAAGGGTTTCATTCGTAGTCGAAAGATACAACTATTTTTTAGATCCTAATAAAACTGACGTGATTCTTTTTTTATCCAAGCCGTTATTGATAGTCTCATCCCCGATTCTTGGCGCTTTAATCTTGATTTCTTTCATAAAGTCGCAAATTATTTTCAGTCTTCATAAATGTCACCGAGCGGCTTCTTCTGGACACCCGTTATTGACCAACCCATATCTGAAAGGATTTGAGTGGTCCCAAATATTAACGACACATTATTAGGAAGCCTTTCAAATACCTCTCTAAACGAAAGAATGGATCATCATCATCTGAGGCGTCCAGGTTTCGTCGATCGTGGCATAGAATTCCTTTTTTTCCGTCTCTAAGCGTAATTTTTTTTTTTCAGAGCTGAACGCGCATACCTGAAAGGATTTGATACTGGGAGACTTTAACAATGTCGTCGGCGGCGGAAGCTATATTATGCTGGCACACACACACATTCTAATGAATGCCAGAGTACGGCTAAAAAAACTTTTCTCACCAATGAGTTCAGTCATAAATTTCAACCTAGCTGTAGGCCAATCCTTTATTCTTATGAATGTCAGTCTTCCCTCACAAATGAGAAGGCTAATAAATAATTTTTAAGCGGGCATAAATGTCAACCCGTTCGGCTGTTTCAAACGAATGCCAGAGGAACTTAATTTTTTTCTCATGGATCTGCTGAATGCCAGAGAGGGCTTTCCACGAGATGGCTAATAAATAATTTTTTAATCGGCCATAAATGTCAACCCGTTTGGTTGTTTCAAACGGATGCCAGAGGGACTTAATTTTTTCTCATGGATCTGCTGAATGCCAGAGAGGGCTTTCCACGAGATGGCTAATAAATAATTTTTTAAGCGGGCATAAATGTCAACCCGTTCGACTGTTTCAAACGGATGCCAGAGGGACTTAATTTTTTCTCATGGATCTGCTGAATGTCAGAGAGGGCTTTCCACGAGATGGCTAATAAATAATTTTTTAAGCGGTCATAAATGTCAACCCGTTTAGTTGTTTCAAACGCATGCCAGAGGGGATTAAATTTTTTCTCCCGGGGTCTTTCAATCAGATCTGCAGCCGCACATTATAATGAATAGAGCTAAAAATCCCACAACAATGAGAAGGTTAATAAATAATTTTTAAGCGGTCATAAATGTCAACCCGTTTGGTTGTTTCAAACGCATGCCAGAGGGGATTAAATTTTTTTCTCCCGGGGTCTTTCAATCAGATCTGCAGCCGCACATTATAATGAATAGAGCTAAAAATCCCACAACAATGAGAAGGCTAATAAATAATTTTTAATCGGTTATAAATGTCAACCTATTCGAACATCGGCTGCTGGCGCAGGGGGGGGGGGGGCGCGGGGAGGAACCTAACTGCTCACTCTTCTGTTTAACTACTCAAGGGGTACTCCAGTTATATACACATTTCCACTGGGTACGTGAATCATAAAAGGTTGGGAACCACTGTTCTAGAGTGTAAAATGATGAACATTAATTTCATTTCGTATTGATTTATTTAAAAAAAAAGTGGCAATAGACAAACTGACAAGTATGAACTTCAACAAAGTACTCATTAATACTTAACGGGCTTCCTTCTGCACTTTAGGTTAGGTTGTTCTGCTTTACAGTGTTACTTTTCTGAACACAATTAGCTGAATAGACAGGTCACAATTACCCCATGGGTTCAGAGTTTAGTAGAAGAAGATTGATCTGTTAGGAAACAGAAGAAAATCTTTCAATAAAATCATATATTTCCTAGTTCATTTGAAATGGGTTTTGTAGTATTGCTAGCAGTGATTACTTTTTCCTAATGAACTGCAAAATCCTCACCCTGGACTCTCTCACTATTGGACACCGATGGCGTGGAAATCCACCGTCTGTCTATTAGGACATAAAGACGTGGCCCGGAAGGGGAAGAGCCCTGCACGTTAAAAAACACGCTGGATGGCCTTGATGGGAGGTTACCATCTGTCTCTCAGCAACTGACCAGTGAGTCCCCTCCCCCAATCTTCTCCGAGACTCGGGGTCGGGGGTGGCTCAGTCGGTAGCGCGCCAGACTCGTAATCTGCAGTTCCCAGGTTCGAGTCACAGCTGGGTCAGCGTTGAGATTTATCTCCGCAAAATTCCACGCCCTAGCCACGGTCAGTAGGGGACACCGATTGGCTTGGAAAGGCCGTCATCCGTCGGGCGGGACGTTAAGCCATGGCTTCGTGTACGGGAGAGCCATACACTCTGCACGTTAAAGAACACGCTGGATGGCCTTGACGGGAGGCTACCATCTGTCTCCCAACAGCTGTTCCAATGGGTCTTCTCGCCCAACATTCTCTGAGCCTTCGGGGTCCTTGTGACTTGACTATTCAACCCACTGTGTGCAAAAGAGTGCCGCTCAGAGGTAACCCAAATCCAAAGCCTAAACTCTCCGAGACTTGGGGTCCTTGTGACCTGGCCATTAGACCATTGTGGGCTGAAAAAATATGCAGCTCAGAATTAGAATAACCCAATATTTGTTTATTTAGTATAATTTCTTTTACCTGATATTTTCTTACGTCTTGCTACACGAAACTAAATAAACTCTTTTAAACCCCTTATTAAACGAAAGCGATTATGTGATTTTTTTTAATCATTTTTATTTTTTCTAGGCACAGGATTGGCGTTTATTGCTTATCCTGATGGCATTGCTCGAGCGTCGGCACCTGTTCTCTGGGCGATTCTCTTTTTCTTCATGCTATTCTTGTTAGGAATCGACAGTCAGGTAAGCAACACTCAAATAAAAACTTGAATATGCAGGATGAATAAATAAAACCGGTAATTTATTTTGTATATAAAGAGAAAAAAATTTAAAGAAAAGATGAATTAATTACAATTTGCTTATGCTAATAAGTAAGTCGTCCCATGGGCGAGAGGTTAGCGCGCTTGGCTACTGATCTAAAAAACCTGGGTTCGAGCCCCGGGTAAGGCATGGCTGTTTGTGTCGTTTTTTGCTGAGGTCCTGCCATCCTCACAGATCTTCTACTATGGCATATAAACTAACAGGCTCCTGTCAGACCTCTGTGGCAAGCAGCTGCTTGAGGGGGTATTTATTTATGTTTTATTTTAATAAGTGAAAATTTTCATACCAAAATAAGAAATAAATGCATCGTGAGCGACTTTTCAAAAAGTCCCATCCAGTCCGAATAATATGAGCAAGCAGTTGGTTGGTTTACCTCTGAGCGGCACTTTTTTTGCACACAATGGGCCAAATGGCCAGGTCACAAGGACCCCGAAGGCTCAGAGAAGGTTGGGGGAGGGGACCCACTGGAACAGCTGTTGGGAGACAGACGGTAGCCTCCCGTCAAGGCCATCCAATGTGCTCCTTAACATTGGGTTGTTTTACCTCTGAGCGGCACTTTTGTGCACACCATGGGCTAAATGGCCAAGTCACATGGACCCCGAAGGCTCAGAGAAAGTTTGGGGAGGGGACCCACTGGAACTGCTGTTGGGAGACAGATGGTAGCCTCCCGTCAATGCCATCCAGCGTGTTCTTTAACGTGCACAGGGTATGGCTCTCCCACACACGGGGCCACAGCTTAACGTCCCATCCGACGAAGGTGGCCTTTTTAAGCCCATCGGTATCCCCTACTGACCGTGGCCAGGGTGGGCAATTTTGCGGAGATAAATCTCAACATTGACCCAGCTGGGACTGGAACCTGGGAACTACAGATTAAGAGCCTGGTGCGCTACCGACTGAGCCACCTCCACCCCTAAAAATCTTAGGTGGTAGAAGGTGATAATGAAGAGAAAGCCCGCGGTCTAGAGGAAGAGGTAGAGAGGGTGAGATAGAGGTAGAGAGGGGGCTCAGAGGACGCTTCTAGATTATTCCCAGGGATTTAGACTTGAGTGACTTATTTTGACCAGAGTGAGTTTTAAACTCACTAACTCCAGAGTAGTTTACCAGAAGAGTCGGCAGTTAGGTTCCTCCCCCCCCCCTACGCCAGCAGCTGATGTTGAAGTCGAATGGGTTGACATTTATAACTGCTTAAAAATTATTTAATAGCCTTCTCACTGTTGTGGGAAGCCCTATTCATTATAATACGCGGCTGCAGATCCGATTGAAAGACATTTAAGACACCGTGAGAAAAAAAAATTTAAGCCCCCTCTGAGATTCAGCAGATCCGTTTGAAACAGCCGAACGGGTTGACATTTATGACCGCTTAAAAATTATTTATTAACCTTCTCATTGGTGTGGGAAGCCCTATTCATTAGAATGTGGGTTAGCAGATCCGATTGAAAGAATTGGCACCCATGAGAAAAAATTTTATCAGAATGTCCGACGACGGTGTTTTGTTATTGCAAGAGTGAGGTCCCCCACCCACCCTTCGCCAACAGCTGATGTTAAAGTCGGACGGCTGACATCGCTTTTAAATTAGCCTTCTCATTTGTGTGGGACGCCCCCTCTGGCATTCATAAGAATAAAGGATTGCAAATATAGCCACCGACTGAAAGAGCCCACAGCTAGGTTGACATTTATGAACACTTTTATGACTGAACTCGCTGGTGAGAAAAGTTTTTTAGCAGTACTCTAACGTAGGTATTCATTAGAATGTGTGTGTCAGCAGAATATAGCTTCCGTCGGAATCAAAGACGGCATTGTTAAAGCCTCCCAGTATCAAATCCTTTCAGGTATGCGCGTTCAGCTCTGAAAAAAAGTTACGCTTAGAGACGAAAAGGAATTCTGTGCCACGATCGACGAGATGATACAAAACCTGGACGCTTCAGATGATGATCCATTCTTTCGTTTAGAGAGGAATTTGAAAGGCCTGCTAATAATGTGTGGTGACGTTAATATTTGGGACCCCTCAAATCCTTTCAGATATGGGTTGGTCAATAACGGGTGCCCAGAAGAAGTCAAGCCACTCGGTGACATTTATGACGACTGAAAATAATTTGCGACTTTATGAAAGAAATCGAGATTAAAACACCAAGAAACGGGGATGAGAGTATCAATAATGGCTTGGATAAAAAAAATATCACGTCAGTTTTATTAGGATCTAAAAAATAGTTGTAGCTTTTGACTACGAATGAAACCCTTTGTTAACAAGAATCTTTATGGCCTAGCTTAGGAGGCCGCGACGGGCGCACCTCGCTAGACTTCCTTGAAAGGGAAAGTGATAACTGAGGGTGGGGAATCCTTGCGACACCTGGTGGCGCAGATGGCGGGTAAGCAGGTTGAACGCTCAGAGGGGTTTTCTGTCTGCGAACAGCCGAACGTTATTCCTACGAACAAAATTAAAACCTTTCACCAATTGATTCTTACATAACACTACGATATTAAAACAGTATCCGGATGCATAAGATTATAGAAGAAATGGCCCCAATGTAGAATATTGCTACTTAAAAACTGTAGATAATTGTGAGTCAAACAAAGTAATTAAAGAAGTCACGTGTTCTAATAAAGAAAATTTTACAATAACTGAAATGGGCGATATACGATTTTTCCCTATCACTTCGTGAACAGATTTCTAAATGAGTGATACGCTAAGAGAACGGACTACTACAAAATAAATATTATTATATCGAGGCAGCTGAGAAATTGGTACGCAATCAACGACAATTTTTGAAATATTTCAAGTAGCTCTAAATAAAATCGTCGTCAAAATGCTACACGTACCCGATTCATAATAATCATCTTTGATGAATATTTTGTGAACTATTAAGAAACTGTTGTGATCTTCCAAAATGGACAGGTTGAAGGACTTTAAGAGTTGAAAACCTAGACACTATTCAACCAACATGAGACAGTAATGTGAAGGGATAAATAACATTTCGGTCAACCTCCCAACGTTAGATTATAATAGCAGGAGTTGTTGTGTAGAGAACCATTCAGAACTTTGCCTGAAAATGTTTGGTGTGAATAAAGATTTTAATCAAATTGTCATTAGTTAATAAATAATTGTTACAAAGGCCTGATAACGTCGTATAAAAGTTACCTGAACTAAAGGAGAAGAACACAGTATCACGAGACTGCATGAAAAAGGTTTATGCAAATATACACGGAATTGAGACTCTCTACGAATCCATACGGTCGTTTTCGTGTTAAATGCGAACTTGGTGAGGTTTTGAGACGACCCTCAATATTTTAGAAATGGCCGATTTCCGTCTCTCGGCTTTAAATCCGTATGCTAAGAAATAATTCGGCTTATAGATCAGAAGATATTTTCTCGCTATAAGAAAACGAATGGAGTCACTTACGTGACAGGATTTCTGATTTAAATACGAATAGGGTTCATTTAGGTCAGTGCGGATTTTTACTGTCAAGATATTCAGCAAAACTATGGTTTACCAAGGAACTTGATTTAAATCACCTGTGTGCCCAAAAGCACCTTCCCCTTGACACTATTTTGATATGTATTATCTTAATTATACCAGCTGATTAAAAACTCTGTTGTACTTAAATACGCTGTAGAAAGAGTCATTATTAATCTATGGTTCAATCATAGTAGTTTTAAATCGTCCTACGCTCATTGGTCAACGACTTTGATTTAAATACTGCTCTGTGTCTATTACGGTCATCATTTTCGGCCAGCAATGGAAGCGGGGTGTCAAAATATGAGAGGACGAAAGAGCGATCCTATTTAGAATGGTTTCAAGAAATACCCAAAGGGTAAGGGGTTTCGTGCCGTTTGCTTACAGTGTAACGAAGACATCATCGGCCTTGTACCACGCCTTAAAAGCCACCAATGTAAAGAAAAAGCTATAATATCTTCGGAATGGCTAGACCAGCAAATCGCATTTGTGATGAATTCTTCCGAACCTGACAAAATCAGACGGTATCTCATCGTCATACAATCTCACCTAAAGGCCTTGCGTGACCAAAGTTTCAACGTGAATGAATTTAACTGAAAGACAATGTGACCTACCTAAGAACTGCTTCGGACGTGAATCGTCAATCGTGTGGTTGCTGACTGTTTAACGTAAGAAAGATTCATTTAAGCGATGATGCTAAACTTTTTGTGGAAGATAATTCATGTCGGAACTTTCCTATGTGTACGAGCATTTGAATACGTACTCACTAAATATTGATAGTGTGTAAATATTGTTACTAATAAAGGATTTTTTATATATGATTTCGTAGTGAACATCGATTTGTTGTATCTCTGATTTATTTCTTAGCGCAGTTAAGTTTACAACGACCTAAAGGCTATGTGCTTTACAAACTCGTGAAACAAAGTGGGGTATGACTGATTGATATGTTAAATTCTATTCTGAAAATAAATACATGAAGCTGAAATGCTTCAAACATTTGTCCGACTTCAAACTGAAAATACAAATTATTATGTATTTCATTACACTTGCCAATATCAGATTAATGAATCTACATGTTTTTGCAAGATTAATGTGAAATTTTGGGTCTGTAGTCATTGGAAGGAGAGCTATGCAGGAAAACCCTGTGATGATGCATAGAACCGGCCAGGCCTAACACCTAATGTCCGACCCCGCCTTCTCCTGGTGCGGACCGTTAGTAACTTTGAAAAGAGATACTCTCTTGTGGAAGTGAACGGAAGGGGAGGGCTGCCAGATTAGTGTGGCCTACTGATCTGGACAACTATGGCTACTTTTCTTTTATTTTCTACCCTCCTGAGGAGTGGTCAATCTCACAGGGTCCTGGTGCTCACCATATAAACCTACTGGACTGGACAGATATATGGCTCTGAGCTTGATTATGGATCCTGATTTTGCTGCACTGGTGGGCTTCTGTGGAGGGAAAATCTTCCGCTGTGTTTTCTGTTTGTGTGTGGGTTGACAGCCCCAAGTGAATAGATCACAGGATATGTTTATCAGCTGGTGGATAATCCTGAGCAGAGGTCATCGCAGGCACCTGAACTCATTGCTTCTATTGGCATCGTCAAATTCTACATTGGAGGAAGTCTTCCAGTGTAGATGGCTTCAGCCTTTAGTGGTGGGGGAACGGGTCTTTGCCCCATGTCTGCGATTAGGGGGCTGTTTGATATTGTCGGCATTCCCTCTCTCAATAAACATAGTTTCTTTAAACATCCCACTAACCATTTTCTCTCCATAGGTAGTTGGAATGTGATGACTCTTCACAGAGCTTTTTCTCTTGATGTCCTCACACAATCAGTGCATCGGAAATCGTACGTTACCTGTTGACATCCTTCAGATCGTTTATCCGTGGGTAGCAACAACACTTTCGCCACATCACACGATATGGTGCAATCCTTTATCAGCTGGAAGGTCAAAAGGTCAAATGTCCAGCGCTCAACTGTGTCTGCATTTGACACTGATAAGGTTTAAAAATAGATGTTTCCTAGAATCCACATTGCCTTCTCAGATTGGACTTTGACCCCTATGTCGCAACCGACCATATTTTAAGTCCTCTTCATAGACCCCATGGTTGACCTATATTTTAAGTCCCCTTCTCGAATTTTCTTGTTTTTCCCCTGTTTAACTCATATTTTAAGCCCTCCCCTCTTCATAGACCCACCTATTGATCCACCTATATTTTAAGCCCTCCCCTCTTTAAACCAAATCAGTTTTTGCGCATTTAATCGGTGTCATCCAACGTCCATACTATTTTTAGTACGTCTCCTGTATTTAAAAAAAAAAATATTGGCTTTCGTCGCCGTATTTGAACGCGCTACCTCAGTGCCGATAGTTGAAGCGTCATCGCCAGGGCGCGGATTTTTGCGGAGATAAATCTCAACTCTGGCCCTGCTATCCGCTCGACAATTTTTGCTACTGGTAAAACGATTTCCTTCATTAAAAATAAAAACTAATTAAATAATGGGGTATCACTGGGAAAATACTGGGAAGAACCCAAACTGATTTCGTGCTAAAACATCTCCAGATTTCAGCTTACTTGAAAAACTATTGTTAGAAATGAACCAGTGACTTGAATCACTCAACTTCCATAAGAATACATAATTATGGTACAGTGTCGGGAAGAAATATGTTTCAACGAAATTCAATTGCATGTATTACGATCAGAAAAATAATTTAGTGGACAAAGTTTAAAATAGTTATTAAATGGGACCTTACAGTGCAAGTGCGCTTCAGGCGAAAAGCCTCCCCTTCGAACACTGCACCCCGTTTTTTTGAAGTAACTGTGTCACAAGTCTTCCTACATCATCCCTAAACAGAGAATCGGATTCAATGTGCAAGAAGATCAAGACCTCATTTGAAGGAGCACATAGTGGATACTGTACTCCATAGTGAAATGAACATTGGCCTCTTGCGGGACCTAGTTATATCCCTACTCCAAGAGAATTACTAATGAAAACGTGCTATTGTTTGTAATTCCGACAAAAAATGTTTTGTCTGTTTTAGCCACTTTGTATCCTGCAATAGGAAACACTGAACACCCATTTCAGTGGATAGGTGAATATTTTCACAATTCTTTGGAAGTGGAAGGCACAATAACTGTAAAACATACTGTGACGAGAGAGAAAGTATTAAAATGTAGTGGGATAGTTGTAAAAAATCGCTTCAAAACAGAAAATTACAACGCAAATACTGAAAGATAGAAAAAAAACGACTATTCGACGGTTATTCCAAGCTGCTATCTCACGCTCTTTTCAGATTTCCTGGTTCTATAGTTCCCTGGTACGTAGCGCATAAGTGTGGGTGTAGTTGGCTATTTTTCGTTGCAAACGCAAGTTGTTTTCACTATTAGTTATTTTTCCTGCATGAGAATACACATTTCTATACTACATTGCGTACACACGGATGGACGAATATCACAAATTACTTTGCATATAGAAAACATCAGCAAAGAACCACAGAAGTTTGGAAATTTAAAATCTGAAAACTCAGTGTTTTTAAGAAAACAACAATATTTTCAGTATTTCCATGAAAAGTTGAGTCCCAGAATCGATCCGATAGACCTGACTTTGCATTCTCTGAATTCAACCACCAATAAAACGTAATGTAAGCTCTCTCGTCGGTTATCCCAAGCCGCTATCTCTTTTCGGAGTTTCTGGTCCCCTCGCTATGTTTGAATAAGCGCATAAGTGTGGGTGAAGATGGCTATTTTTCGCTGCAAACACAAGTTTTTCGACAAAGATAGGGTGTTTCACTACAATCTAACACGGGATTTCATGTGTGTTTAGTTATTTTTCCTGCATGAGAATATTTCTAATCTATCTCATAGACAGCAGGTTAGTTACTTCTGATCTAACAAAGCCAAGGTCTGAGATCCATAGTAAGATATGAACGTTTGTGTTGTTTTCCTACCAAGGTCCCGACATCCTCTCACATGAAATATTACTGTACTAGGAGATTTCATACAAAGAGACACGCACTCTATGCTTCACATTTAAATCTATAGAGATAACGATCACTACCCATGGAACACATCTGTGAAAAAACACGCTATGATAGGGTTTGAGAAAGATTTTTAGCCCATGGGGGGTGTTGCACTGCAGGAAAGCACATTATCTTTGATACCCGGAACCTATATGAAAGTTATACTGTTTCGGTTTGAGAAGGATTCTTTAGTTCACCGGGCACCGCATGAATAAGCGCATAAGTGTGGGTGAAGATGGCTATTTTTCGCTGCAAACACAAGTTTTTCGAAAAAGATAGGGTGTTTCACTGCAATCTAACACGGGATTTCATGTTTGTTTAGTTATTTTTCCTGCATGAGAATATTTCTAATCTATCTCATAGACATCAGGTTAGTTACTTCTGATCTAACAAAGCCAAGGTCTGAGATCCATAGTAAGACATGAACGTTTGTGTTGTTTTCTTACCAAGGTCCCGACATCCTCTCACATGAAATATTACTGTACTAGGACCTAGAAAAATCACTATCCATTATATTAATTTTTTTATTACATTCATATATTTCACCCCATTTTCTTGTCAAGAGCTAAAATTATTTGATGAATGAACGACAAAATATCTTCAAATGCAGTGGACGCATGACAGAATAACTTCAAAATAAGTTCCAATAGCTGAAAAAACAACTGTAAAAAATTAGATAAATACACACCGGGAAAGACAGAATTGCTTTCAAAACATTAAAATACCCTAAATGTGTGGCTGAATCACCTCCAAATATCTCCAGCACACTTTTAAAGGAAATATTGTCTCATTATAAGCGATTTCATACAAAGAGATACGCACTCTATGCTTCACATTTAAATCTATAGAGATAACGATCACTGCCCATGGAACACATCTGTGAAAAAACACGCTACGATTGGGTTTGAGAAAGATTTTTAGCCCATGGGGGTGCTGCACTGCAAGAAGGCACATTATCTTTGATATCAGAACGTACGTGAAAGTTATACTGTTTGGGTTTGAGAAAGATTCTTTAGTTCACAGGGGACCGCATTACACTAAAGCACACTGTCTTGTACGTATGTCTGTCTGTATGTTTGTTTCTCTCTCTCTCTGTGTGTGTGTGTGTGTTTGTGTCTATGTGTAAATATGTATGTTACTACGAAATGTGTGTACGTGTAGATGTGTGCATATATGTCAAGATGTAACTGTGTCTGCATGTTTGTTTCTCTCTAGGTGTGTGTGTGTTTCAGTGAATCGTGTATGTGTGCGTATGTGAGTGTGTGTATGTTCATGTATGTTAATATGTTTCTTTATATGTATATGTTTTCGTGCGTAGTCGTTTCTCTCTATGTGTATACGTCTTCATGTTTGTCTCTCTCTCTGTGTCTGTATGTGTTTCATCTTTATGTGTATATGTTATCGTATGTGTGTGTGTGTGTGTTTGTTCACATGCAGGAATAAGCATATTGTCTTACGGACACTTGCTTGCTACAGAAGAAGCTAACAATTTAAAACGAGACTAGTGGTTATGCAAAATATTTCATGTGTGCGTATGTGAGTGTGTGTATGTTGATGCATGTTAATATGTTTCTTTATATGTATATGTTTTCGTGCGTATGTGTTAAGATGTCTGTGTGCACATAGTCGTTTCTCTGTATGTGTATACGTCTTCATGTTTGTTTCTCTCTCTGTGAGTGTGTGTGTTGAAGTGTCTGTATGTGTTTCATCTTTATGTGCATATGTTATCGTATGTGTGTGTGTGTGGATTCACATGCAAGAATAAACATATTGTCTTACGGACACTTGCTTGCTACAGAACAAGCTAACAATTTAAAACGAGACTTGTGGTTATGCAAAATATTTCATGTGTGCGTATGTGAGTGTGTGTATGCTGATGCATGTTAATATGTTTCTTTATATGTTTTGTGCGTATGTGTTAAGATGTCTGTGTGCACATATTCGTTTCTCTGTATGTCTATACGTCTTCATGTTTGTTTCTCTCTCTGTGCGTGTGTGTGTGTGTTAAAGTGTCTGTATGTGTTTCATCTTTATGTGCATATGTTATCGTATGTGTGTGTGTGTTCACATGCAAGAATAAACATATTGTCTTACGGACACTTGCTTGCTACAGAAGAAGCTAACAATTTAAAACGAGCCTTGTGGCTATGCAAAATATTTCATCACAGATCTTAACTTGAATACTCATATTTCAGGAGATGTAAGGATTTTTCTTCAGCACGTTCGAATATTTTTTGAACACGACTGTCTTACGTTACGTCTTACGTTACGTTTCCTGTCAGATGTCTCGTAACGAACAAAGCGTGTGTGTGTGTGTGTATTCTGCTAATACAGAAGAGGACATTCAACCGAGAATATTTCAAACTTAGAATAATACGACATCCTGATGTGTTAAGAACGAAGTGGAGGGATACTAACAGCTGAAACACGAGCTGAAGCGATCGAAATCCTGTTGTTTCGCGCAAGGGGACGAAGGGTGATAAAACGTAATACTACTGAAAAAATCCTTGTTTCAAAAAAGAGGTCTCTTTTTTGTTTGGGTTCTTCCCAGTATTTTCCCAGTGATACCCCATTATTTAATTAGTTTTTATTTTTAATGAAGGAAATCGTTTTACCAGTAGCAAATATTGTCGAGCGGATAGCAGGGCCAGAGTTGAGATTTATCTCCGCAAAAATCCGCGCCCTGGCGATGACGCTTCAACTATCGGCACTGAGGTAGCGCGTTCAAATACGGCGACGAAAGCCAATATTTTTTTTTTTAAATACAGGAGACGTACTAAAAATAGTATGGACGTTGGATGACACCGATTAAATGCGCAAAATCTGATTTGGTTTAAAGAGGGGAGGGCTTAAAATATAGGTGGATCAATAGGTGGGTCTATGAAGAGGGGAGGGCTTGAAATATGAGTTAAACAGGGGAAAAACAAGAAAATTCGAGAAGGGGACTTAAAATATAGGTCAACCATGGGGTCTATGAAGAGGACTTAAAATATGGTCGGTTGCGACATAGGGGTCAAAGTCCAATCTGAGAAGGCTTGTGGATTCTAGGAAACATCTATTTTTAAACCTTATCAGTGTCAAATGCAGACACAGTTGAGCGCTGGACATTTGACCTTTTGACCTTCCAGCTGATAAAGGATTGCACCATATCGTGTGATGTGGCGAAAGTGTTGTTTGGGTTGTTTTACCTCTGAGCGGCACTTTTCTGCACACCATGGGCTAAATGGCCAGGTCACATGGACCCCGAAGGCTCAGAGAAGGTTGGGGGTGGGGACCCACTGGAACAGCTGTTGGGAGACAGATGGTAGCCTCCCGTCAAGGCCATCCAGCGTGTTCTTTAACGTGCACAGGGTATGTCTCTCCCGCACACGGGGCCACGGCTTAACGTCCCATCCGACGGACGGCGGCCTTTCCAAGCCCATCGGTGTCCCCTACTGACCGTGGGCAGGGCGGGGAATTTTGCGGAGATAAATCTCAACGCTGACCCAGCTGGGACTCGAACCTGGGAACTACAGATTACGAGCCTGGCGCGCTACCGACTGAGCCACCCCCGCCCCGTGGCGAAAGTGTTGTTGCTACCCACGGATAAACGATCTGAAGGATGTCAACAGGTAACGTACGATTTCCGATACACTGATAACGGACTTTGAAAACTTTTAGCCTGTTGAACGTCTAAAGGTAGATCTTATATACAAGTCCTACGAATAATTTAAACCAAATTTTATTAATTTTTCTGTGGAACAGTTACTGTGTCATTCTTCTAGTAAAATACGTGGACCTTGGATCCGATGAGACTTTTTCCCGAAATTAACGTGGACGTACGCTAGCGATGGAATGATTTTTTTTCCCGATTAAACCCATCTAGAGTAAACTGATTTATTACGAGCGCTGGATGATTTTAAATAAAGGTGAGTGAGAGTTTTTATTTACTAGGGGATCGATTAACGGGGTTGGAAAAAATGAATCCCAAAGAATTGAAATTTAATAAAAGGGAATCGTTTAGCAGTCCTGGCAAAATGAATAGCAAAAGATTTTTAATAGAGGTAACTTTTAATAGAAAGGGTTTTAATTAATAAGAATACAACTTTGAGAGTTGATTTTTACAATTGAGACTTGTGTCATCCTTTTCTGCGGAATTATTCTGAGACTTGTAATCCGAGGGAAGGAGGGGACTTAAAATATAGGTAGGGTTTAAAATATAGGTCAACCAGGAAGGTCTGCAAAATCCCGGGCTTAAAATATAGGTGAGTCTGAAATAAAGAAAAATCGAGACTATTCGAGAAGGGGAGCTTAAAATATAGGTCAACCAGGGGGGTTTGCAAAATCGAGGTTTTAAAATAAAAGGTTAGTCTGAAATAAAGAAAAATCGAGACTATTCGAGAAGGAGGGCTTAAAATATAGCTCAACCATGGGGGTTTGCAAAATCGAGGTTTTAAAATAAAAGGTAAGTCTGAAATAAAGAAAAATCGAGACTATTCGAGAAGGGGGGTTAAAATATAGGTAGGGCTTAAAATATAGGTCAACCAGGGGGGTGGGATCTATGAAGAGGGCTTAAAATGAAAGGTGAGTCTGAAATAAAGAAAAATCGAGACTATTCTAGAAGGGGAGCTTAAAATATAGCTCAACCAGGGGGTTTGCAAAATCGAGGTTTTAAAATAAAAGGCGAGTCTGAAATAAAGAAAAATGGAGACTATTCGAGAAGGGGAGCTTAAAATATAGGTAGGGCTTAAAATATAGGTCAACCAGGGGGTTTGCAAGTGGAGGGTTTAAAATATATGCCAACCATTGGGGGGTCTGAAATAAAGAAAAATCGAGACTATTCGAGAAGGGGAGCTTAAAATATAGCTCAACCAGGGGGTTTGCAAAATCGAGGTTTTAAAATAAAAGGCGAGTCTGAAATAAAGAAAAATCGAGACTATTCGAGGAGGGGAGCTTAAAATATAGGTAGGGCTTAAAATATAGGTCAACCATGGGGTTTGCAAGTGGAGGGTTTAAAATATAAGTCAACCATTGGGGGGTCTGTTTGGAGGGGTTTTTACAATTGAGACTTGTATCATCCTTTTCTGTGCAATTATTCTGAGACTTGCATCAGCCGGTCCGAGGGAAGGAGGGGGCTTGAAATATAGTTAGGGCTTAAAATATAGGTCAAACAGGGGGTCTGCAAGTGGAGGGTTTAAAATATAAGTCGACCATTGGGGGGTCTGAAATAAAGAAAAATCGAGACTGTTCCAGAAGGAGGACTTAAAATTAGAGTTAAAAATAAGGATTTTTTGGGAAAATAGTGTTCCTCCTAGGCACTAGATAGCGCCAGGGGTTAAAAGGGGGAGGAATTTTTAATTATGAATTATCAATTATTAATAAGGAGCGCCAACGACAGTTGCGACACCAGGGTCAATTTCCTGTTGATTGCAGCATAGGGCCCCAGAGTTCAGAAGGCAACGTGGACCAGCACAGGTCAATTTCCGGTCGGTGACGTCATAGGGGGGAAAGCACTGTGCAAAGGGGGGGGGGCTCCGTACGGTGGCACTAAACTACTGCCAAATGCAGTAGATGTAGCTCAGGATAGACTTGCTTGGAGAACTAAATTGCACGGTCTGGTTGGACCTCCGTAGACCATGGCTGCTTGATGATGATGATGATGATGATGATGATGGTAGTGGTGGTGGTGAAATTAGCCTCCAATGTGTAGAACCATCGTGTTAAATTGTGTTGCTTATGTCCCACAAATCGTATTAAAGAGAAATGTAGACACCACAACATATTTCTTAGAGCTAAATTTGTAATGTGTTGCACACAGCTGACTGATAATTTTAGCACTTGGTCATTTATGAAAGTATTTTCCTTCTCGAGTAGTTGGAAAGAGAATGGTTTCTTTCTGTAAGAAAGCTTTTTTTTTGGTGTAATTTATTAATTTTCGAATAGTTACTTAACAATTGTTATTTCTAAAAAGCCAACTATCACAAATTATGTAAACGACATCAAAAGATAATATTTATTGCACGAAGTAAAATGGAATTATTTACAGCACTTCATCCAAAAAGAGCACGTTCTTTTTTTTACGGCGGACATTGGTCGAAGGCAGAGAGCCATTTAAGCAGATATGTTTAAAACATCGCCAACGATTGACCATACATGAGAACATCGCCAACGATTGAATTTTGGTCCCACGAAAGGTACCAAATCCGTTAGTCAATGATTAAATGCTGTTCTAATGTATGAGCAAGCGTTAAAGAATATTTCACACTTTGAACAGAACACAGCTTTGCAGTCGTGGTTCTTTTTTCGGAAACATAACTGGTTGAAGAAAACAATGTATTAGATTAAAAATGAAGTTTGACTACGTATAAATTTCTTTTAAAGTATTGTTTAGAAATTATCCTAACATTGTCATCCATGTTAACAAGTATATTTTACAACATACCGCGGGGAGAAATTCTCTTTGTATACAGGGTGGGTCAAAAGTCCCTAAAATCAACAACTTACTGATCAGGTATGCTACATTTGATAGATGTCAAATAACATTGTTCTCCTTGAATTTCAGGGTCTGACATCACGTCTATTTGTTTTGTATGTTAATGATAAGTTCTTCAGACATTTACATTTTTAATAATGCATCATAAGTCTGCCCCCTCGAAGAATCCTTGAAATAAACGTGAATTAAATGAATTGAAACTTTGTTTTTTCTCGTAGTCATGTGTACAGAACAAAATTCACGAACAGAAATCTTCTACAGTAAGCTATAAATACGCAAATAAAAAATCCTATCTGATATAAAAATGGGAAGATCCTCTTTTAAAAGAAAAGGTGATTTAGGCAAGATATGTTGATCTATTATGTAACTTCCAGAAATAAAGTCTGCAAATATAATATTTTCTTTTTACCATACCAGTTAAGTCCCAAAATGAAGCTAATTACAGACGTGATTTTCCGATAATATACAGTTTGATAGAATGCGTTGCCGAATGTACTCGCTATTTGAAGGAAACTTTTTTTGGGTATTTCACATAAATTTAAAATCATTTATGGTTACGGGGACCATACATCCTTTATTTAAGATGACAGTCCTTTATTTCACTGCTCTGTCCTTTAGATTTATTTTTCTAAAATGACCATTTTGTCTTTTATTTTGTGAATTAAAATAATAAATTGAATATTGGCGCGCATCACACGGCCCACAGAAACATGAAATTGTCATTTCACCGGCACTCGCTTGCGGCGCGGCATCTATGGCTGCGTCGTGAATGTGCGTGTGTACATATTGTACTTGACTGTGTGAGTAGTGTAGAAGCTGTGGTAGGAGCACGTGGACATCTCGAAGTTGCCTTGTCACTAGTGTACTTTGACTCAACATTAATTTTTACGCAGGGAGTTCGTTCAAAATGTATTTTCGATGACAAAGTAAAACAGTTAGCACTAAAAGAATCATCTTGGTGTTATCATTCTGTACATTGCAGTTACTGGAACTTAAATATCAACGAATTTTATAATAAAATATAAGCATATAAATAGCATTTTCAACAATGATATTATCACTTAAAAATTTTAATTTTGATACTTTTCACAAGAATGAACTTTTTCTAATAAATCAGGTTTGTGTTTTAAATATTCATAAAACTCTATACAATTCATGTCAAAGT